>BQNB010209962.1:0-10302 GCA_026074375.1 Tanacetum coccineum
ATCCAGAAAAACCATCGAGGAAACAAAAATATTTGTTTCCCGCTAGTCTCTCTAGCATTTGATCCATAAAAGGTAAGGGAAAATGATCTTTTGCAGTTGCTTCATTGAGTTTATGATAATCAATTCATACTCGCTAATCCGTAACGGTTCTTGTTGGAACAAGTTCATCATTTTCGTTGGTGACAAATGTAATACCACATTTCTTTGGTACACAATGGATAGGACTAACCCAAAAACTATCAGCAATTGGATAAATTATATTGGTATCCAAGAGTTTCATGATTTCTTTTTTAACAACTTCTTGCATGTTTGGATTTAACCTTCTTTGTTTTTGGACAACGGGTTTCTTGTCATCAAGAAGTTGTATCTTGTGTTTGCAGAATGATGGGCAGATACCAGGAATGTCAGTTGTTTCCAAGCAAAGGCTTGCTTGTGCTTTTTAAGGACAGATATGAGTTTGTTTTTCTTTTCTTTAGTAAGCTGAGATGAGATGATAACAGGAAGAAACGAAGGTTCTTCCAGGAATACATATTCTAGATTATCAGGAAGAGGTTTTAGTTCGAGATCCATAGGAGGTTCTTCAAGAGATGTTTTGATTTTATAATCCGTATTGATAGTGATTTTCTCAAATGGTAGGTCTTCGGTGTCGGATTCAGAGTCAGAGTTTTCATCAGCAGTCATTGCTATGAATTTATCAAATTCAGCGAAGATTTCTTCTTTGAGAAGGGTTCCTTCGATGGAATGAAGGATTTTACTGCCTTTATCTAAAAGAGCGTCGAAATCTTCCTCTAAGATTTCATCAATAACATCGATGCTGAAACAGGATCATCGTTCGAGTAAGAGTGTTTCATCGCAGAATCAATATTAAAAATCATTCGTTCAGTTCTAACTCCAAGATTGAGTTGTTTTTGTTTAACTCGAATAACTGCATCAACAGTGTGAAGAAATGGTCGTCCCAAAATAAAGGGAACTTTACTATCTTCTTCCATTTCTATGTTAACGAAATCAGCAGGAAAGGTAAATTTACCAACTTCAATGAGCATATTTTTAGCTATTCCAACAGGGTATTGGAATGATCTATTGGCTAATCTTACGCTCATTTTGGTAGGTTTTAGATTTTCGAGTGATAATTTCGCATATAGTGAATATGACATAAGGTTAATGCTAGCACCAAGATCGGCTAAGGCATTGCAGGAGAAAGTTTTGTTGAAATTGTATGGAATTAGAAAACTTCTGGGACCTTGAAGTTTAGGTGGAACTTTGTTTTGGATCATTGCTGAACTTTCATCACTTAAGAAAGCGGCATTGATTTGTTCGATTTTGTTTTTGTTGCTTATTAGTTCCTTGAGAAATTTTCCATAGTTAGGCATTCCGGCCAAGACATCGATAAGAGGTACATTGATTCGGACATCGTAGATCATGTCGAGAAATTTTCCGTATTGAGCTTCCATTTTCTCTTTCCTTAGGCGTTGAGGATACAGAATTTTTGTTTTGTATGGTGGTTGGTAGGCATTGGATTTTAAGTTTTCGGTTATGGTGTAGGTTCCTCATTTTCATCATCGCTATCGAAGTTTACAGGAGTTTCAGAATCGTTTTGTTGATCATTAGGATTTACTGGTGGGTTATAGGATTTACCACTTCTTGTGAATACAACATTCAACATGCTCATTGCGAGATTGTGGTGGTTGGTAGGCTTTGGAATTATGTCCTTTTGGGTTTGGTTGAGTGTTACTGGGAAGAGATCCAGAAGGCCGACCGGATTGCTTGTCAGCAAGTCTGTCGAACTTAGTCTCAAGGTTCTGGATTGAAGCTTGATGATTTTTGGCTATGGTTTCGAGTTGGGTTTTGAGATCCATGAATGTTTCTTTGACAAAAGCGTTGTTTGTTTGTTGAGATTTCATGAAATCGATGAATTGTTTCTGAAGATCGTATGGTTTATCATCAGTGCTGGATCGGTAGTTGTCTCGGTTATAACCACTCCATTCGTTTGAACGACAATTATCGCGATTCGAGTCTCGATCGCGATAATCATTGTAAAAACGAGTCTTACGGAAGGTTTGCATAAATTTGGCTTCCTCTTCTCGGGATATAGGTATATTATCTTCATCAAGATCGGGTTTTGTTTTTTAGCATTAGACTGAAGTTCTTTGTACCGAGCATCCATTTTCAGAGTCATGGCATCCATTCGGGCCATAATTTTGTCAGTATTAGAATTACTGCTACCTTCATCGGCAAAAGCAACGGTTTTCTTAAGAGATGATTCGGTTTTTGATTTTTAGCCCAGTCGAGCTTAAGTAAGACTTTGTCTTCCAGAAGCTGATAAACTTGATTTGGTGTTTTATAGAGGAAAATGCCATCGGCTGCGGAATTTAGAACTTCTTGGGTTATTTCGCTGAGACCATGATAGAAGATTTATATAATGTTGCCCTTGGAAAGATTGTGACCATGGCAGTTTCGGAGCATTTCCTTCATACGAAGCCAAGCATCGGTTAGAGATTTGTTTTCATGTTGAGAGAAAGCTCGGATTTCTCCGAAGAGTCAGTCGAAAAGAGCTAGGGGAAAGAAACGACTAATGAAAGCGGTTCTAAGTTCATCCCATGTTTCGATAGTCCCTTCGTTGAGTTCGTCCAACCATGTTTTTGCTTCTCTAGTGAGTGATAGGGGAAACATCATTAGGCGGACGGCTTCATTCTCAGTATCTCTGTATTTAAACATATCGCAGATTCCGAGGAATTCGTGAATGTGTTTATGAGGATCAGTTTTGGTTCTACCATCGAATTGGGTTCCTTTGATTAGATTCAAGTGGTTACCTTTGATAGCAAATTCGTTTGCGGTTTCAGGAATAGTGATTGCGGAACCAGGAGTCGGAGCGACAACATGGTCGGCAGCCCACATGGGTTCATCGTCCATTATATCGTAATTTTGAAGAATATCAAGAAAGTGACTGAAGTAATTGATGTTAAGAACTGGCGGGTAGACAATTCTCAGGTGTTGTGGTGGATTATTTCTTTGATCGTATGGAACTCTTCTGTTTCGTCAATGAAGTCTTCGATTCAGAGTACGTTCAGGTTCAGGCAACGGTTCAACAAGTTCAGAATTGGAAGCACGTGTATGCATTTAAGAGAGAAATTGTTTGGGTTAGTTTACCAGAAAATTATACGGTGATTTTTGAAAAAGAGAGGGGGGGTTAAAGTAATTTTCCAGAGTTGACTACAAAACATCTTAAAAATCCGCGGTAGCGGCGCCAAAAACTTTGATGTGTTTCAAAAGCTTTAAATTTATAATTACTGAAAATACCAATTTTATTATAGGGAAACACACGGGTAAAAGTATAACCTACGTATGTAGTATAATCTTTTTAGATAAGACTAGGTCGTTCCACAAGGATTTGAGTAGTGTTTAAATAATCAGAAAGAAAATAAACTATAACTTGAAAATAACTTTTTGTTTTACCAATGATAATAAAAATGACTACTCGGATAGTTGGAAATAATTCATAAGCGTTGGAAATGATCAAACCTCGGATGTGGAACCTTAATTTATAAAAAGATTTTTCTCGTCAGAAAATGTTTTCACAAACTAACTTAATTAACTCAAGACTTATATTTAGTTAACTAGACCAGATGTGTCACTCAAATAATCCATTTTACATAAGTATATCGAAGCTTATTTGCTTATCAATTTACGAAAGTGGATTTCTCAGCACAAACGATAAAGATCATAGACAAATATTTAAAACCACATAGATCATACCGGGTCTTTTGACCTATACCAATATGACTATATAATTTAAGTTGATAAGCAAAAATAGACAAGATAAAATATAATAGGATTGCAACATAAGCTTGAGATTAAAGAGATCACGATCATACCAAATGCTTATTCATTATCATAACATCACCGAGTAGTCATGAGAGATTTAGCCTCTCATGGCTAATGGTTCATACAAAGTAGATTTAACATAGACTTCCATTATTTCAATAACTAAGTTGATAACCGTCTTCGTTCTTGATTGTTAGATCTTTATTCTTCAAAGGGAGTAGTGTTTTTGGTGTTTATATGGATGATGGATAAGAGGATTGGAGTATGTGTGTGTTTTGTGGAATGAGAGGAATGATTTGAGAGTGAAAATTCGTCCTCTATTTATAGGCTGATTTTGCGTGAAAAGTGCAGCGCACACAAAAGATTGTGCGGCGCACATGGTGATTAAATGCACTAGCATTAAATGTTTATTAAGAAAGTGCGGCGCACACAAAGATTTATGCGGTCGTACTTAGGGTGTTGTATTCTTTATTTGCATTTAAAGTCTTCATAAAATGTTCATATCAATGGGTTAAGTGCTGGCGCACTAAGGAAAAATTATGCGGTCGTACTTGTTGAGTTAATGCTCTATGTTGCCTGTCCTTTGACTAATAAGGTTAAGTGCGGCAACCACAATTGCTTAAAAAAAAAAAGTCGGCACACATTTGGCACTATGAGCATTGATTGATGATCTTTTCTTGAATGATGTGTTCTTTAACGTGTAAGTGTTTGATTTTGATGTATATATCCTCAGAATGTCTTCAAGTGAACCTGCAAGCAATTTTAAGCTATTAAGTATCGAAAGTTCACGAGAAATGATAGAATATATGCAAATACGCCATAGAAAACATGTATAATTTGGGCGTTATCACCCAGACACATTAATCCTGTCACAATTAAAGCATCCGCATAAAGCATCCTTATTACTTGATTATAATATATCTTAGCTCATAGAGACTTTACCCACTTACTGCTTAATGGCAATTTATACTCTAGTAGTCCATTATCTCAACTAACATTGGAATCAAGAACATTACATTTGTTAATTTATCTATATTACCTACTACGTCCTTTATGTTCAATTAAACAAGGCAATTTCCGGTTACCTAGTTAAGCCAAAAGCGCTATCCCCTTAGCACAATTTCTGAAGGACAATTACTTGTGATCATTTGATTTAGTTTATAAATCACTATATTGGAGAGTTTTCACTGGCCATCTAGATATTGGTCTGTTATCACTGTATTCCAGTTGAAATAGTTAGGTCGCATACAAAAGCACGTTAACAAGTATGAATTGATAAACATAAACAAACATGCAATGATAAATTAAGCAATTTTCGACGAATATAAAAAAACCAAACATTCAGATCTTCATAATAATGCTATTACACAGAAGGTATTAGCCTTCATACATCAATAATTATACAAGAGTTAATTGTTTTAGCCAAGGTAACTATTGATGTTAGACGAATAGATACCAAAAAAACTGAACGTATTACAAATGTTTAAGAAATTACATGTTGTCTTATGTGGATTGAATGCATTGCAAGTCCTCTTGCTACTCTTTCTTTATCACTAAATTGACTTTGTGTTTAGGTATCGGAATTATGGGATTAGCACACTTAAATTCATTTTTGAGTTTTGTATTTATAAGGTCTGGAAGTCGGTTCAATCGGCGTATCCAGGGATTAGATACGGCGTATCTGGAGTTTCTTGGAGTAGGAATACGTTTTAGCTTATCTTCCAAAATATTCACATA
This sequence comes from Tanacetum coccineum, assembly GCA_026074375.1. Lineage (NCBI taxonomy): Eukaryota > Viridiplantae > Streptophyta > Magnoliopsida > Asterales > Asteraceae > Tanacetum > Tanacetum coccineum. Next base: position 5,560 of record BQNB010209962.1, read on the forward strand.
CTATATCTTCAATACGACATATTGACATCTTCTGGATATAGCGTATTGAGCTTGTTTCCTTTGTGGTATTTGGTGAGTGCAGGCACGGATACGCCGTATCTTCCTTGATGGATATGGCTTATTGGTTGTCAGAATAGTAATCTTCAAAATATATTCATTTAAGCTCCAAAATGCGCGCCTTTTGCTAAAACTCACCAAGTACTCCGTAATTACTGCAATTCTCAAATATAGACGATTAAGTAACAATTATTTGCAATAATTATATAAAATGCGTTAATTACATAGGATAAATGATGCTATAAAATAGACGTTATTTGATATCATCAAATATCCCCCACTTGAATCCTACTTGTCCTCAAGTAGCCTTTAGAAGTTTATAAAAATGTATCCGTAAGGATGTTTTCTGTTAAAGAATTAATTTGATCTATTACAAGTACAAAATCAAACACCTCACGAAATAGGAAGATGAAAACACTCAAATCACTCAACTAATCTATGGGTAACTTGTAATATTATTCGCTCAATTGCTCAAGTCTTGACAGGTCGGCATTTTTATCATAGCTTGAGCAAGGATTACACATCTCCACTGCTAAAGCTAAGGTGTAAACAAGTTTATAAAGGTAAATATGGGTTTGTATGAGAAGCTATGGTTGATTACTTAAACTAATCTTTATCGATACCATATTTCAAGAGGGCGATCAAAGACCCACTCATACACACCCATAACGACGAGTAGGACATGTGGGGGAGGTCTCTCACTCCACTTGAATAATCTAAGAGTAGGAAAGTAGAGTAATATAGGGTATGGATCTTCTAACTTTCCCCAATAGTAATAAACCAACAAGGCAGCTGAGACATGCTTACATGGCTCGTAAACGACGAATAGACATGCTTTGCCTCTCGTTCATTCCTCATTCGCGTAAACCCATCATGTAATGATTTTGAAAGGGAATTATATGTTAGTTTAAATAAAATTTTGAAACAAATAGATTAAGTCTAAAATACAAGTGCTAGGACCACTTTTTCCCGGACACGGATTACCATTGATAAAGACAAAACTATTTACAACATCTTGATCATAGATAAAAAATAACAACCTAAGTTGGCGTTCCCGTAACGGTCAACTTCCCAAACATCCCATACTTTACATACTTTACAAGGTAAGTGGCGATATCTTAAACTTTATACAATACTTTACATCGTTGATTTGTATCAACGAATAATCAATCCTTTGTGTAATTCCTTCAGTAGTTGCAAAACGATTATCTTCAAACTATACTACGAAACTCGGTGTAGTTTCACCATCTTCACGATCATAATAATTCCGGATAATTCCTTCGATAATTCCTTCATTCTTCGGACGTACCATTAATTGCGATGGTAGTAAAAATACATGAGTTTTGACTATAATATACATTCCCATTTGCAATGTGCAATTTTTTTCCAACCGTACCAAAATAGACACAAGACTCGGGAAATACAAACTTTACACTTCAAGCAACTAGAAACTGTAAAATAAACTTAATCTAACATGGTAGGCTAAGGTGTAAAGGTGTAAATGATTGGCTCTACGGGTTGTTCTAGGAGTATCTTACTCTTAAAATGAGAGTAAACAAATTGTTTATACGGGGTTAACTAACCACTGTAGTTAGTTAATAAGCAACATGTAAAGGCGATTTGGGTGTTAACCTAAAATTTACCAATTTATACAAGTTTACTCCATCTAAATCTATATTACTCATTATTGCAGTCTCGAATAGATATACCAAGCCAAGTTCTAAAGTCTATAACATCACCGGCACACTCATATTTTTGTGGAAATTAGGTAAACATTTGAAAGGATATAGTTAAATCCCTCACAATTCTAACAATGGTTATTGTGGTGCGGGTTATGTATCAAGTAATTTCACAAATGTATGCTTGGAAAAATTTAAATTTGTGCATTAATTTAAGCTTTTTAGTTGTGAAAAATTTGGACTAGTATATCCCTTCTAATTCATCCCCCCCACTTGAATTTACACGTCCTCGTTTGTATATAAAACATTTAATACGGAAATGAAAAAATGAATTAGAATCGGAAATCAAATCTCCCCTGGACATTTGCTCGGTAGATTCTCCTTGTTGAGTTTTTTAGCAAGTTTTTTTCTCTTTACCATAATTGTGTTGACATCCGCCTTGAAGTTTCAAGACTCCAACACTTCAAGATCTCCAGATTTGTAATTCTTCACCAATATTCGTCGATATTCTTTGCTTCCAAGGTCCTGTATAAAATATAGGAAAAAACGTGTATTCCTATCTTGGTACCTACGTTAATTTAACTAAACTATTACAAACTAAATACGGGGTCAGTATGTTGATACGCCGTGATCCTGTGCATGAATACGCCGTATTGATAGAACTGACAATAATGTTTTTAAAGTGCATAAAAAGTAAAGAATGATAACATCCAGACAATCAATACGTCGTATGGTATGGAGCGGGTACGCCTTATTGATGTTTAGGAAGACAGACTCGATAAAATTTAAAAAAATTAACATTCGGGTTGTCTCTCGGAGGTGAAAGCACTTTGTTTACAGCGTAATGGTCTTTAAGTTTAGGACTTTTCTTCAGCTTCTCACTCGGTGCGCGTAACCATCCATCCTTCGTCCATCATCCAAAAGATTTCCTGGTAAGCTCGGCACGCCTCTTCACTTGTGATTGTAAGATCGTCGATATTCATTTTCTTTTTACGGCTATCATATTATTTTCATCATGATCGAATATTTTAATCATCTTGTATCTTTTTATTTTCCAAACCAGCACCTCATGAGTTTTGATATTACATAACTCATGTCTTTGTTTATGAGTTTTGTATTCATATTCCCCTTCATCATAATTGTGGTAGTAAATCTTATAGATCTTCCATCTTTTCCAATAATCATTGCATGATTCATCATCACTGATCAAGCCCTCCATGATAGCTTGTTCACCTTAAAGCTTCCATCTTTTAGTTCACTTTCTTCCAGTGCCTCCATACCAATCAAGGTACTTGGTAATAGGCGAGCTTTCCAATATGGTAAGTTGATTTGGCAAACTGGCACCTCGCGAGTTTTGATACCACATAACTCATGTCCATCTTCATGAGTTTCGTTTTCATATTCTCCTTCATTATAATCATGGTAGTAAATCTCATGGCTCTTCCATCTTTTCCAACAATCATTGCTTGGCTTGTCACAGCATATACCCATGGTACATTATCGTTCCATTCGTAGATCCAATCGTCTTTGTAATCTTCATAGGTTTTAAACCCTATAATATCCTTTGTATGTAAGTGTGGATCTACTTTGAGAAGGTAACTAAATTAATTTAATGCCAAACAGAGAGGTGTCTCGTAGTCAAAAACATTAGTTTCTATCTTAAAAATTTCGACGATTTCTTCCTTATCACTCCAGTATTCTTCAAGATCAGAAGATTCATCATCAGATATCTCAATTTCATCACCACCCATTTTCCAGTAATCCCACAAAACTCCTTTGGTGAATATATCCATTGTTTTATAGTTTACGAACTTTGTAGCCAACCAACCTTCGAATCTTGGATTGACTGGGTCTTATTTTATTATAGGAGTGTTATTTCCCTCGATGCGAGAAGGTGGGTAGTATTTCCCAAAAAACTTAGCAGTTAAGTCGACCCAATAAGTGATTGATTCTTTGGTTTTATCGAACTATCTCCGTGCATCTCCAGCCAATGACATTGGGAAAACAACAACTCTTAGTTTATCATGATCTACATTGGGTAATTTGATTGGGTCAATAATTTTTAGGTAGTATTCAATATGCTCAACTACGTCTTTCCCTCCACTAAAAGCATTGTTGTGCAGATCATTCAAGAATTTTCCTTTTAGCTCATAAGCATTTTTCCCGTTAACTGTAATACTTGTAATCCCAAAATAGTAATCTGCTTTGTCATTAGGCGCAAATGTTTCCATACTTGACTTCTTTCCCTTGTCCGTCATCACTTCTTCAATCGACTAGCTCTGATAAGTATGTCGTGTGACACAGGTAAAAATATCAACATGATGTGTTCTGAAGAAGGATTAAAAATTAAGCACGGAAATCAAACACGAAAACTCAGACTTTGTTCCAATTGATCGATACGCCGTATCCAATGGAAGTGGATACGCCGTATCGAGTTATCGACCAGAACAGTGTATTAGGAAAACAATTAAATTAATCACACAAATATACAAGCAAATAATTAAACTAACAAATATACAGAATATACAAGAATATACACTAATATAATTTACACTACTCCTAAGGGTTAGATCTAATGTTAAAAACTAAAATATAAAAGAAAAATCAAGATTAATTTTCACTCCCCGACAGCGGCGCAAAAAACTTGATGTGTCGTTGTATGGTGTATATTTTTATGATTCAAGTTTCAAATTTATATTTTGCCGACTTAACCAAAAACAACACTTTAACGGGCAGTGTACCTGGTCGGTGGTAGATTCGTGGTAAGTAGGGTGTCGAACACTTGAAGCGAGGTTAAATCTCTCAATTTATTAATATTTTGGTTATCTAATCTAGTTAATTCTAATCTACGTCAAACCTATGCTAATCCTATGTTAGTTCTAATCCTAATTCTAACAGGTAAAAGGGAGGTTTCAGCCTAAGAGATTGGCACGGGTTTGGTTGGTGACTACAATCAATTCAAGACACTTTAACCCACACAACAAATTAACAAAAGATAAAAGAGCGG
>BQNB010209965.1:0-10302 GCA_026074375.1 Tanacetum coccineum
ATTTGGATTGATGATCAGCTTATTCGAGCTTATTTGAGCTTATTTCGTGCTTATTATATTCTGATCAGCTTACTCGATTGCTTATTCCGTCCAGATTTTGCTTATTGCTTATTTAGTATGCTTATTGCGTTTTTGAGCTTAATAGTGTGCTTTATCATGCTTAAAATGTGCTTAATTTGAGTTTATTATTGTGTTTCTGAGCTTATTGTGTTTGATTTAATCGATATTGGCTGCTTACGGTTTTATCGTATGATTTTATCAATATTGGTTAGTCAAATTCAGTATCTGGTTTGCTTGAAATAAACTGTTTATCTGAATTTCGGAACTGTAACAAACTGGTCAAACTCGGTGTTGACTGATCAAACTCGGTCAAAACAGTTATTTTGGTCAAACTCGGTGTAGGCTGGCCAACATTTAATCAAAACAGTTACTTTGGTCAAATTCGGAATTGACTTTTGGTCAAAGGTCATTCCCGATACTATTTTTGATAATCAATTTTCGATAGACTCAGTTTTATAAGGGATTCAAGATCTCAGAAGTTTCTTTGTGTATCTCAAAAAGATTCAAGATCTTAAAGATCTTTATCATAAAAGAACATCTCATCACAGATCCAAGATTAATCAGATTCAACATTTCAGATCTTAAAAATCTGTAGGTTTTTGTGAAAGGGATGCTCTTATCATGTTATTGCTTAAAAGTAAATAAAATAGCGAAATTTACCGCAATGGACACTTTTTCATCCTTATTGTTTGCAGAGGACAACCTTTTATTATTTTCCAAAATGGACAAAGATGTCGCCTGAAATGTTGAGAGGGGAAGAATATTTGAGCGAGATAGCACGTGTCAAACAATTAGCAATCTACCAAAAAAAGTTACGGTTTATAAAATTGTATGCTCCCTAAGTCAAATGTCGCCCCACGTTTTGGGTGATATAAAAAAAATGTGGGTCCCAATTTGATTTGTTATTTGTTCCAAGTTTTCAAGTATTTGGCCATTTGTATTTTTGTTTCGGGTTGTGTTTTTTAATTTTAGATTTGTTAGGATTTGGTTTGCTTGGTTACTAAATTTTTATTCAAAAGTGCTTATGTTCAAAATTTATCAACGTTTTAGTATCTGTATATGTTTAATGTAAAAAAAATTAACATGATTTATGTTCTCTGTTTTGAGCGCTAATCAATGAACCAAAAAATTTTGAAAATAGAGTTAATATGAGTATGATACGATGATTCAAAGTGTGTCAATCGTTCTTTTTTTTTTAGTGGTTAGGCTTTAGTTTTAGTGGTTAGCCTAGCCACTAAAACAACAAAAAAATGAACGATTGACACACTTTGAATCATCGTATCATACTCATGTTAACTTTATTTTCAACATTTTTTGGTTAATTGATTAGCGCTCAAAACAGAGAACATAAATCATGTTAAACAAATACAGATACTTGATAAATTTTGAACATAATCACTTTTGAATAAAAATTTAGTTACCAAGCCAAGCAAATCCTAGCAAATCTGAAATCAAAAACACAAATATGAAGTTGTTGAAAACTAATGGGTCACAAATCTTGAACAACTAACAAATCAAATGGACCTGCCTTTTTTTATATCACCCCAAAATTCAGGCGAGATCTGACCAAGGGAGCCTACACTGTTTTAAACCGTGATATTTTATTTTGGTAGATTCTTCTTTGCTTGACACGTGCCCTATCGCCCGAAAATACCATCCCTCTCAAAAATTCAGGCGATGTCTATGTCCTATTTGGAAAAAAGGAAAAAGTGTGTCCATTGCGTACAATAGGGGATCAAATGTGTCCACTGCGGTAATTTTCGCAATAAAATAAAATAAAAACGAAACAGAATAGATCGATTGATCTCAGATTGGTCCAAATCTTTTCGAATATTGTTAAATCTTATAAAGATTTTCGGTTCTTGAACCTTCGCATCATAGATCTATATGAGTTTTTCACTTCTTTTATTTTTTCGAAACCCTCAAGAAAAGAACATCAACAAAAGTGTTATGTTCCATCTTTGTTTCGATTCTTAAACAAAGATCAAGAAAGAAAATAAAACAAAAAAAATCGAGAGTGTTATTTTTTTTTTTTCCGAAACTCATTAAGACAAAAACATGATCGAGAGTGTTTAGGTCTGTCTTTGTTTCGTTCAAGTCAAACACAAATGAAAAGATCACAAAAAAAACCTATCTGTGATTCTTTGAACCCTGTTAATTTCTTGACGTCCTTGGTGGGACTATAGATTCGAGGGTTTGTTTCTTGAATATTTCATATCCTAACTGTGATTGGTTTGTGATTCTATTGTGTAAAGTTCGATTATATCAAGAGGAAAAAGGAGAATCTGTAATTTTTGTCTCATAAGAGAGAGGCGTGTAATTTTTAGGATTGTGTATAGTAAGATGTGTGACTGCGTGTGTATGATAAAGTGATTTAGGGTTAGTGAGTTTTATAAGTGTAGTACTAGGTTTATAAACAACAAGTTGGGCTTGTATGTGGCGTTATAACAAAAATAGTAGGTCGGGTGTTAATATGTGTAGACAGTGTGTGTAGACAAGAAAAAGAACAAACAAAATTAGGCTTGTCATGAATTTTGTATAAACGAGTTAGAAAATGACCCGCGCATTGCAGCGGGGGCTAACATGTTGGTGCATCGTATTATAAAATTGTAGGAGTAATATATCCAGTAACATATTAGTGGCCGAATCTACCTGTGTCATTCCCCACAAATGGTCAAAATAAACCTGTTTTCGATAATATTGGGGCAGACCATGATCAATAAGAATAACACAGGCATCAATCTGCCTATTTTCCCTATTTGCATAAGACATCTTTTTAATGTATGTACATCTTATTAAACATAATAGAGATTAAATAAAAATATAAAGTTATTTTAACTTACCACACTTGGTGTATGATTAGTAAGCGTAATTCGATCAAAACTTTTGTACCAGTTGATGGTTGCATGCTATTGGTTCTTTGGATCTGTTTAAAACATCCTATAACTGATTAAAACCGAGAGAGGGAAGCTTGCATATCGGATTATCAACATGTCCTGACTGAGCAAACGGATAGGTAAATTGCCTGCAACTGACATGTTGAAAAACATCAGCGTGTCCTAACTGAGAGAGGGAAGTTTGCATACCGGCATTAAGCAACTCATTTTCGTTACCTGATAAACAAAATAAGACGCATAAAATTTAGTGTATACCGATGTAGCTATGGCACACAGTAAACGTATAAGTATGCTGACAAACCTATGATAGCAACATTAGATGTCTGACCACCCGAAGAAGATGCAATCGCATTACTTACATGACGTACGACAACGTTCGTTGTGGTAGAATGGTTGGGTGCAAATTATGTAAACACATAGTGGCTGAGACATACAATCATATGTTAAGAAACGATAAAGGTCAGCGAAGGTGTGAACTTACACAAAGAGTGAACTGGTTGACCGGCACTTCTTGTAGAAGTGGTTTCGCGTTTGGGATACCCAACATAAACAGTAATGAATACATGTTGAACAACAAAATGTACGAAAATAAAGTTTGATGCATGTAAATATACCTTGATATGACGGCTGGCGGCGATCTATATATGTAAAGGACACATAACGACGCCTTTGTTGAATTCCATGGCCACCTAATTTAACAACTACCCGAAAATGTTCAGCGCGGACCGGTAAACGGTAAATTCACAAAGACATTGTAAACCTCCCCATTCTTATTGTATTAATAACGACAATGTAAACCTCCCCATTCTTAGTAAAATTATGAATAAAAACGACTAAGTGAAGTTGCTGATTTAGTGCCCGATTTCTCAAATAAGCCCTAACCACGATACTGTCATCCAAACCTTATACTTCATAATCCTAATCGTTTCTAAATGATGTAGTAAAGAAACACAAACACAGAGATGATCAACCCTCACACAATAAGTTCGGTCAAAGGCAGTCAAATAAATTTTGCCGCAAACGGCATCGATGTAATGGCAACTTCTTATTATTAGATAATATTTAAGAACACATCTTATTACTTGTCAATAATCTAAAAATTACTCTACCACTTCAAAATTGATACCGCAAGGCATATCATTGATCAACTAACACTTAGCGATCCAAAAAGCATAAAGAGGTTATATCTACCTCCTATTGCTAATCTTCTAACTGCTAAGCCCATAAAGAGTTCATCTGTAAATTTTGAAGATTATGTATACATGATTTGTATGTCTTGTCTGCAAGCATCCCGAAAATTGATTAAATCCGTTATATATGGATTCTGTTATGAGATACTTAGCTCATCAGTTGTTATAAACAATCAAATAACTTAAACACGCAACTAAAATCAACCAAAAAACCATATTTTTTTTGTCTTGTATCATTCTTAATAAGCAAAATAAAAACAAAAACCATAAAGCCCGCCTCATAATTTTTCGAACATGTTGAGAGGCGAAGACCGTTTCCTTGACCGCCACCGTATAACCTATAATCAAAATTAATCAATCTAACAATAATACACAAAAATTAGATGAAAAATATTATAAAAATTTTCATGACCTGTGAGTAAGCAGGAACAATTAGTATTCATGAGTGACAATTTTTCGATTCATCTTAATTTTTGGTTCCCCTGGCTGATTTCTTACCAATCTTGTATAAGAAATAAAAATGTGAAAAAACAAACGCAATATGGCTAGGAAAACAACATGTAATATAAAACATTGCAACAAATCAACATACCGTCCAGTCGGTGGTAGTAGGTAGTAGATAGAAACTGTCTAGAAGAAGATATCAGAGTTAATGAGATATGCAGAAACAAATTGTGACTCAAAAAGCCCAAACCATAGGCCCAAAACAAAGTAACCCACTGAAAAAGAAGGCAGTCCAGTGCTATTTTGTCGCCTTTCTTCACAAGGATTAGTATATAGTTAAATTGGTAGATTTTGTAAATTTCTTGCGTACAATAAAGCATTGTTGTGTTTTGAGATTTTGCTACTAAATTTTAGGTATAATGTTTAGTCACGGTTTTAATTGTGGATTGATAATTCGAGATTGATTATTTTTTTAGATTCAATTTTTAAGATTATTTTTTGTCTACGTTTTTAATTGAGCTTAAATAATTTTTTTATTAGAGACATTTTTTTAGTAAGTAGTGTTGTTCATAATTTAAAAAAAAATGAGTTGAGTGAGTTAAAGTTGATTAATCGAGTGTATCCTCGTTCATCATGTATCAAGATAGTTGGGACAAGATGATTCACACACAGTGTAACGCACGGTACGAAAAACTTGAGAAAGAAACACAAATTAAAATTTCAAATCTAGAAGAATGTGTGCGAATAAAGGATCGTCAACATATTATTAGAGCTAATGATGATTTTATAATATTTGAAAATCTTCGAGTGCAAGTTAATGAACTTCAGAGTGAAAATGAAAATTTAAAGTCAAAAGTTGTTGAGTGTACAATGTGTCAAAATCTTCAAGTTCAAGTTGAGGAACTTAAGAGTGTAAACAAAAGTTTGAATTTATCGGTTGAAGAGCTATCTAAGGCACATGCACTTGTTGAAGCGACTTTGAGAGAAAGAGATGGATTGATTTTTGCTCAGTGTGAGAAAATAAGATTGTTGGAAGAACAATGTGAGCCATTTTATGAGGTACAATCTGAGTTTGATTTAGAAAAAGTTCATGACACATAAGATAACTCAGAAAAAGATTTGATTTTGAGTTTGCAAACACAATTAAAAGAAACTGCTAAATTGGTTGTACATTTTTCAGATGAAAAACATTTTGGGTTAAAAGAAATTGAGCGCTTAAGAGATGAAATAAAAAGTTTGCAAATTAAAAATCAAGATCTAAAATCTAGAGAATCTGAGTTGAATAATCTTGAAAAAGTGTACGAGACTAAAGAATCTGTGTTGTTAAAAGATATTGCTCAAATGAAATCTCAAGTTTTGGAACTTGTGGATAAACTTAAGATTTCAGCTCAAGAGATGAAACAACAAATCGTTATGTTTGAAGAAGATAAACGAATGTTTTTAGCTAAAAATGAATTTCTTGAAAAAATGTCATCTTCGGTGCAAAAAGAGTATAATGATTTGTTGGCTTCAAATGATGTTTTAAAACATAGACTTGAAACAAAGTTTAAGTTTTTAAAACAAGATAATTCTCTTGAGAAAATAATTGAAATGATCGAGAAAGAATATGAATCAAACGTTTCAAAGATTTCCATTACAAGTTCAACGTTTGAGACTAAGAATTTAGAACTTGTAAAGGAAATGGGGGATAAAGTGAAATGTTTTGATGAAGAGAAAGAGGTGTTTGAGACTAAGATTGCAAAGCTGGAAAAGGTTCTAGCATAACGAGTCAAAGATTTTGATGATGTCAAAATAGAGCTTTCAAGAAGAACTGACAAATTTGAGACTTATTTTGCAAATCTTGAAAAAGAAAATGCTTTATTAAAATTGCAGTTGGCATCTCAAAATTACACTTCGTTGCAAAAGGAAAACAATGATTTAAGAACATCATATAGTGTGTTGAAAGAAAAATATGAAAATTCTTGTGAAAATTTTGAAAAAGAGAACAATGATTTGAAAATGCATTACAAGAGATTGTTTGATTCAATAAAACAGAAAAAGGTTGTTTCACAAGTTTTCACAAAATCAATTCCAAAAGTGAATGTTTCGGATAAGATTTACACGGGTGAATCTTCAAAACCGATTTTGAAAAAGGTTTCTCAATTTACTACTTATTCTTTGCAAAAAGATAGGAAGTATTTGAAGAAACAACATTCATCTAAAACATTTGCTTCACCAAATCATATGAAAAATGAAAGTTCAAAACAAGTGTGGAAAAGAAAAGAAAACATTTCCAAACGATTAAAGTATTCTAGGGATGAAATGTTTTCAATGCATAAAAGAGATGATTTAGTTTTGAAAAAGGTAAAAGATGTAAGGTTTCCATTCATTTCGAAAAGAATTTTTCAAAGTGAAACACCGAGTTTCAACAATAAATGGAAATCTTTATCTTCCTCAAGGTTTAAAACATCGAATGAAACACCAGGTTTCAAAACGGTGTTAATACCTTTGAATAGTTTTAAAACTCCTAATGCAACATCAAGGTTTTATAAGTCAAAATGGACAAATGAGAAGAGTTTTAAATCACCATTGGTTCCAAGAAAGCTATTTCAAAATCAAACACCGGGTTTTAACTCTCTTTGGAATTTAATTTCTATACATCAAATTGACGCAACTTACATTTGGTTCTCCAAATATGGTAAACCCGTTAGCAATGTGCTTAAGTGGGTACCAAAAGTTGTTGTTTAATTTGATAGATTTTTAAAATCTTTATGTGGTACTTAAAAGATAAAATCAATTTATTTTAAAAGACAATGATCTCAAGTTGATGAGTTACAATAGATTCGAATTTTAAAATGTGGTACCTTTCGTATAACTCAGTACGAAACCCGAACTTAAACTGATGGCTTTCGTATAATTCAGTACGAAACCCGAACTTAAACTGATGGCTTTCGTATAATTCAGTATGAAAGCCGAGCTTCATTTGATAGCTTGTGTACATTTCAGTACATAACCCGTGCTTTAAAGAAAAGAAGGTGTACGCTTCAGTGCATCTATCTTTGAAAAAGAAGAGAAGTGTCATTGATACATATTTTTTAAAATCTTTATGTGGTACTTAAAAGATAAAATCAATTTATTTTAAAAGACAATGATCTCAAGTTGATGAGTTACAATAGATTCGAATTTTAAAATGTGGTACTTTCAAGATAAAATCAATTTTAAAAAGGTCTTCAAATCGATGTATTTTTTTATGAAAAGTGTCTACAGAAATAAAGGACTCAAAAGTGCAAAAAGGAACTCCCTTATAAAGGTTTTAACGAAGATATGGTATTTTTCGAGGGGGAGTGTCCGTATAGGTTGTAGAAAAGTTTTCAGAAAGAAACATAAATGGAAAATTGTTTTACATTTCACCTTCACATATCCGTATTTTTGCATTTTTAACTTCATGTTAAAAATGTTTCTCGGCATATGTTAAGGGGGAGTGTCTTTATAATGATTGAAAACTTTCAAAGATCAAAATTTTCTTCTTCATATGATGTTTGTGAGAATGATGAAAAACAGAAAAAGAGATTTGTGAGAGAAAAACAGAAAGAGAGAATTGAGAAATCGTATACTTGAAAAAATGAAAGTATATGTCATGTGCTTCAAAAGCAAGAACAGCACATGAAAAGAAAAAGAGAAAAGTATGCAAGAAAAGAAATGCCACCGCATACAAAAACAGACAGAGTGATTGTTCTACATTTTCTTGATATTATCAAAATCTCATGATACGATTTCAGATTTTCATCATGGTTTTCACGGACATTCTTTCTAAGGGAATTATCTTGGCGTATGTTGATTGAGTAGCACAGTGTGATTTAGTTACTCCCAAAATACTCCTATGATCTTTCAGAACCGGAATTGATCTACCACGGAGTCTTCCTTCCCCTTTAGGAAAGTTAGGTCTAGGTGCTGGAGTTTGAGGTGCCAATCAACATGTTTTGATTACCAAATGGACTTAAGAGATAAAAGCTTTGAATGAAAACAAACGAACGAAAATGATAAAGTTGTCAAAAGTGACAAAAATATGATGAAGAAGAATCAAATGATAAGCAAAATGAAAAGGTTGGAGTTGAAAAGTGAGAGGCTTATACAAAAAGATGAAGGGTGTTTTTTCCTACACTAGGATAGAAACCGGGTCAACTCATATGCTGTCGGATTTCATTCGTTGATTTCTAATATTGAAGTCGACATCATAGACCCAGTAATGCAAATGCACAACCCCTCCTAGCCACTCAAATACTTCTCAATAAGTATTTGTTTCTTTCTCATAGAGATTAAACGCATAATCTATCAACTTCTCATTCCAAGAATGTTGGTATTGAATAAAGGACATTCTGCTCTAGTCCTTGCTTACTAAAAGTGCACAAGAGTCTAGAGCCAATTTGATATTCAATAAAAATATCTTTAAGACACAAAAGTACGTTTGTATTAAACATCAATGATACAAAAGGTATAATGATATATGTCTTTGTGACATTGCATGTCTATGTGACATTGTCGGAACATTCTAGAGTGATACTATAAAATAGTATTCACAATGATCGAATGGAAATCCTACCAGTGCTAACATCATGCCAGCGCTGAACGTAGGTCACTATTTGAAAATGATTGTTTAATGATTCAAATATGTGTTAACTAGTAATCTATGTGATCTAGTGGTTATGTGTATCCTAGGGTAATACAACATTAAGTTTATGAGATCAATGCTTATTTGGATTTTATGATCATATTTTCACATCCTTATCGTTGAGATATTGATTTGATCATATTTTTCAAATATTTCATCAGAAATTTTCAAAGCATGATCTTGTGATGTATGAACTTCATGGTTAATGTGGAAGATGGTTCTTACTCTGATAATTTTCCATTTCATCTTCTACAACATACAACAACAACATTTCTACCTTTCACAAGCATGACTACTTCAATGAATCTTATAATGACAAAAGTTTCTTTCAACCTTCACGAGAATGATAGCAATCATATTTGTTGGTTTGAGGGAGCTTATGGGTTATTTTAGGGGAGTATGTTTGTTTATAAAGGGGAGAATGTTTGATTTTTAGAGAGAAAAGAAAAGATTTTGATTTCAATTTCATGGACTTAAAAGGATATTCTTCACCCGGAGCTTATTTGGAAGCTTATATGATCATGATGTTCATGATGGTTCATAATCATCATGAGGAGAAGATATAAGCTTGAAACGTAAGGCCAATTCAAGTTTATGAAAGGGGAGAAGATATAAGCAAGAATATATGGGACAAATCAAGATACTAGCAAAGAAATCCTGATGGTAAAAGTAGTTTGATTAAGAAGATAAGATTCGTATTCAAGATTGAGGTTACATCATCAAGTGTTTTGAATAAGCTGTAGTGTTTCATTAACTTCAAAGATCGATCGAGATAACCGGTTTGACATTTGCATGGAATTACTTCTCAAGAATATCGACATTGTCTTCAGACAATCAAAGTTTACTACTTCAATATTCAAGAGATGGATATGTGATTGAGGGGGAGCTTAAAGAGTATGGAGATTTGTAACACCCCCAAAATGGGTCACAGCGGAATATGGGTTGGAGAGTGTTACTTCATAGATCAACAACACGAGATATGAGAACGACCTCTATATGAGTCGTTCAAAATTGATACATTGGATTAAATAGACTTGTTTGTTACAATAGCCGAAGCTTAAAT
>BQNB010209966.1:0-10302 GCA_026074375.1 Tanacetum coccineum
ATCCTTGATATTTTCCTCCTTAATTGTTTCAGCTTGAGCGTTCAAAATTTGTGACGGCAGATTCAAATTTATTGCTGTGACTAAAGTTCAAATCCTAGTGGTCTTATCCGTTTCCTTTCGGATTAAAGCGTCATCTATAACTTTCTCCTTTCTAGGGTGATAACGAAGTTATACCTATGATGGCATCGCATCTATTATGTTCTTTAGTATTACGTCGAGGTTGAACGGGTGATTTAGTGAATTCCTTAATGGCGGCTAAACTCGTTGGCAGATTGTCTTAGGGCGACTAGTGATGTGTCTTGACTTTTTGAGATAGGATTTGGCGTAAGGTGATGTCAAGTCTATGTAGTAAGGTGGAGTAAAGGTCTACTTAGTTACAATGATTACTAGTTCAGTTTCTCGTGACAAGCACGTTTTATGAATACAGACCAAAATTTTTTGCATTTCGGGGATATAAGTAGAGAATTGATTTTGACAAAAGTTTTAAGGTGATTACTCTCAGCATGACATGGTGCTTCCTGAATTATACATAGGTGATCAGGCCATGTATAATTGAGGACTAACGATTAAATGCTCATTTTCATCAAATTAAGGTTATGAAGTAGGTAGTATCAAATAGTTTTATAGGATGACAAAATGATTCACAAGATGGAAGTAAGGTTGTTTATATGATGAAAATAAAATGGTTTACAAGAAAACCATAAGAAGGTTTACAAGACAATAGCTAAATAACTTATGTGATGAAAACAAAATGGTTTCATAAAGTAAAAACAAGGTGATAGTAATGTGGTTTTTGAGATGATTGCAAAGTAGTAAATAAGATGATAGTAGAAATGGTTAATAAAGCGATTATAGAATAGTTTATGAAATGTTAGTTCGTTTGACGATAGCAAGATAATTATCAATGATTAGTAATATAGTTCATAAAGTCGTTGTAAAAAAATATTTGAAGAGCTATAATAGTTTAAGGAGTGGTTTGCATAAATAATTAGAGAGTTAAAGTAAAATCGACAAAGTTTTCATGACACATGAGTTTGATAGATAATTTAAAATTATCCACATAGTACAACAAAAATTTAACCGAAGGTATGAATATGAAATCTTATAGGAAATAAAGTCTATGATGGTTCCAACTTAGGTTTCACTAGATAAGACGGGTCACAAGATGACGTAGGTGTTTCAACAATATGGGGTGGGTGTTCAAACTCGGAGTTGAATGGTAAGGTCACTGATGGGATCGGCGGACTGTGACAAGTTTCAATGTTAGGCAAAACAGTATTACGTAAAGTCATGAAAAGTTTTAAAGACCATCGTGTCATTCACAATATCATGAGAAAAATCCTAGTATTTATATAGATAACTCTTATATAAACAAGTGTAAAATATATGCAAGAGAAGGAGAGTGTATATATATATATATATATATATATATATATATATATAAGTTACGTAAGCAAGTAATGTAAGCAAGTAAGCAAGTAGTGTGTATGCACATGAAAAAGTTTGATGTGATCACTTAATTATGTGCAGTGTCAGCCTATCACGTATGACACGTCATCAAAATGTGCAAATGAGAACACTTTATAAAAGTACACATACCAAATCGATAATTTTTGAAGTAGACGTACCAAATCGATAAATTTTGAAAAGTTCGTTGATATTCTACGGCTTTATTCCTAAAATATATGCAAAAGAAGGTAAGTACACACACACACACACACACACACACACACACATATATATATATATATATACATACACATACATACATATATATATTATATATATATACATACATATATATATATATATATATATATATATATATATATATATACACATACATATATATAGATATACATACACAACACACACACACACTATATATAATTATATTTATATATATTCACACACACAACCCACACACACACACACACATATATATTATATATAACATATATATATATAAATATATATATATATATATATATATATATATAAGTCACGTAAGCAAGTAACGTAAGCAAGTAAAAAGCCCCCAAAGGTTTTTTTTAATGGGGGGTGTGTATACACATGAAAAAGTTTGTGTGTGATGCATGTTGGTGAAAAAGGTATAGTTAGGTAGTTCTCTATAACCTTGGCTCTAGATACCAATCTGTAACACCTCCAAAATAGGTCGCAGTGGAATAATGTTCGGGAGCGTTACTTCATAATACAACAACACAAGCTACAAGAGAACGACCTCTAAATGAGTCATTTGAAAAGTAATCTCGTTGATTTAAAAAAAAATAAACTTGTTATAACATCTGTCCCAAAGTTTGCTTCTAAACATAAAACTAAAATAATACAACACGGTTTGATAGTTTGAATGTAAGAAGAAATCCATGAATGCAATCTTGTAAAGTTTAGACTCCAATGCACACTAGATAAGCCAAGCATCTAATTCACCTGAGAAATACATGCTTAAAAGTGTCAACATAAAGTTAGTGAGTTCATATGTTTATGTAAATGTAAATGTAAGACCAAAAGAGTATATTGTTTACTGCTTTATCCACAACATCATAAAAGAGTGTTTAACAACTAGTGACGTTCATTAAAAATGGTGTGGCTCACAAGATTTCAAAGTGTATGACATTGTAACACATACAATATCACAAAATATAATTACGACTGCACTAAGCTCGTGAAACTAACGCTACGACATGAATGAATGCAATTTAATGCTAATGAATGCCCCGTGTAGATGTCAACCCGTAACATCCCAAATTCGACATGGTATACGTCCGTTGGCCTTGTAGACACCAATCCAGGACGGGGATGTCAATCCCAAATAGATCTATTTATAACACTCGCGCCTACACAATGTAATTAACAGTTCATGATAATGGGAGGTATGGGTTATCGTTACTTAGGCATGCTCCGTAATTATCGTAAAGAATGAAAAGTGTTGTACTTTTGTCCTTTTATAAAATGAGCAATGTATCCCGCCTCGAGATATTTAAATGATTATGAAAATGAGTATGTAAATGAGTATGTAAACAAGTTTGTAAACGTGTATGTAAATGAGTTTGTAAATGAATTATGAAATCAAGTATGTAAACGAGTTCGTAAATGTGCATGTATTATCCCCCAAAAGAGTTAAAAACAAGTAAAATAGGGGTCATGAAAGTCACCTTATGTGAATGTATTGATTATAGCAAAATCAATAAAGTGAAACGTTACGAATAATCCGGAATGCAACTTAATTATTTATAGGTCGTATAAGTGTAATGTATTTAAAAAAAATACAACAATGTACATTATCAAGTTATATCAACACATAATATTTTTTGTTTACTTATAAGAGTTGAAACAATGTTAAAGTTACGTTTGCTAGTTAATGTCCAAGTATATGTCTTTGAAACATTTTCTAATAACTATAAAACTAATTATAGTCATTTCTCTTGATTAAGTATTTTTATTATTTATAAAGTGTCACAATATATAGTTCAAGTGTTTATTAAAATAATATTTATAAGGTTTTAAACCGCGTATAAATATTATACAAGTAATGCTAAAATATTTCCTAAAGTTTTTATTGTCTAAACGAACCAACACTAATCATGTCAGGAAAATAATGCATAAATTTTTATATACAAGTTAACTAGCTTTTATAAATTATAATTCAATATTTATACACTTTTAGTCCCCGAAAACATAATGTTTGTAGTAAAGCATTATTCCGAATAAGTTTGTAGCTTTACACTTTGGCCCACCCCCCCCCCCAACGCCTCTCTGACACACAGTATAATCCCAGCTAGATAAAAGATATACATATTCAACAGCAGTTTTCTACAATTTCTCACAGCTTATAAACACAATAGAAGGTTTAGCAAAGCATGTTAAAGATAAAGCAAGAACAGATAAGAATCACACAACAAGACATATTTAATGATTAACATAGTCTTACTTGATTAAAACATGAATGGAAGGAAGTACAATACAGTAAATATTGGGTTGCCTCCCAAAAAGGAGAGGGTTTCCCTACACTTGAGTTCAAGTGCGGGTGATAATAACGGTACATACCATCATGATGAGAAGGAGCCATACGTTGAGAAATTTGTTGTTGAAGAATAGACTCCAAATGGTGTGCTTCTAGAATTCTACCTCTCTCTACTTTATTTGGCCTATCAAATAAACTAAGTTCTTCTCCTAGAGGAGAAACTTCCTTAGATTTTAATCCCCAATCATCATCAAACATCTCCTAATTTGAAATATCAACACCTAAGGATACACTTTTTCCTCATAAACCCGGTTTAAATCCATAATGTCTCTTAGGGTCATCTATACCTGGGTTATAATAACTATACACACCCTTAGGATGGGAATTTGCCACGTGAGGTAAAGGCGGTGTGTGAGTTGTTAAAAAATCTCCGGACTATGTGGTTTTATGGGTGGTTTGGGGCCTATTACGTCTCCTAGACTTACATCTAAGGATGGACTATTAAGTAAAGGTTGAGGCTCCGGTCATCAAAACTAGGAACTTCCCTAGAACTAAAAGGATTGTTGTGATTACAAGTGTTTAAGCCTAAATCCTCTAGTTGTGTTTCATCTAAAGGTTCTACCTCTATTAGGGTTCCTAAAGTCTCTTGTACTTCTTCCGGGTAAGTCACGGGCGGTGTGTATTCCTCAAATGATGGGAGGACATGTGGGGTACTTTGTGGGTTTAAAATTTTCACATCATGTTGGGACTTGATGTTTTGGTTATTCTTTGCACCAGGCTTAAAGCCAAAGGTACTTTCCCTTACAAGAGGTGGGTTGGGGAAGATTATGCGGACATGTTTGACACAAAGTGACTTTGGTGAGACAATTTTTGTTGTATGGAAGGATGCCTTTTTCGTAAGTGTTTTTGAAAATTTACAATCATTAAGGGATTTCAGATCCTTAGTGTCTGGATACCTCGTGATCTTCTCGATCTTCTTGACTTTATTTTTTTCATCGTTATTTATTCCTTTAATTTCCCTACAACCTCTAAAGAGAGTTTCATGAAATCACTTCCAATTACACCCATGTACTCTTCGAGTTGCTTAACTTTCTCTTCTTGATCGAGAATGAAATTCATCACAAGATTCTTGAATTCCTCTTGTCGAGATGGTTCTGAGGGTAGTTGATACACTATGTTGCTTGTCATTCTAAATACGCTTTCGCTTCTTCCCATTAGCGAGATTGCTTCCTTCATGAGTGTATCAACTTTACATTCCATGACCCCTAGTAACTGTTCAATGTCGAGGTTTTCGTAGTCGAGGCTCTCTTATCCCGGGGTGACGAGGTCATTCCACCACTCATCCTCTTATCGAGCTAACTCCTCGATAGTGGCCTAATCTTTTTTTGAACTCATTTTCCTTAGCCAGCCTCTGGCGGTGTAGTCCACCGTCCGTTTTAGGGTGTGATCAATGCGGTCATAAAATATTTGCACTTGAAGCCAAAGATCAATTCCATGGTGAGGGACTTTTCAGGGAAAGCCCTTGAAATGAGTCCATGCTTCAGAGAAATATTCTCCTTGATGTTGTTGGAACATCAGGATATCGTTACGGAGTTTTACGGTCTTTCCTGGTGGAAAGAATTGAGCAAGGAAACGAGTAGTAAGATCCTCTCATGTGGTGATGGATCCCGCTGGAAGACGTTTAAGCCAATTGCTAGCTTGATCTCGAAGGGAAAATTGAAATAAACGCAAGCAAATTCCTTTCACATGTCACCATCAAGGTCCAAGTGAATCCATCAAGTTTAAGGAAAAATCCTTGAGAGTTTGGTCTGGATCCTCGGACCGAAGTCCGTGGAATGCGCTGCCGTTTTTGAGCACCAACGCGGATTGGTATCGGATGAAAGAGGTACCTAACGTTTGTTCCCAATGGAGCTTTCAATGGTAATCCTATAGCCCTCTGCTAGTTTGGAGTAATCCTCCTAGAGTCCGGATAGGATTATCGCTCCCATAGTGTTGTACGAGAATGTGTTACGAAACAATATCACAAAGAAAAGATAGACTATGAGAAACCTAATATGCGGAAATTAAATTCTCAACATTGAAAGGATTCAGAGCAATAGAACTAAGCAACTAATGATCAACTAACCTAACTTATTCCTCATTGCAACGCGCTAAAAAACTTGTTGCGGTTGTCCGTAATGGACTTTACAAGAAATTTTACAAATCCTAATGCAGTGTACCTAATCGTTGGTAGTGTCATATAGTACAGACTCGAGGGTTGTTATCCGTCATCTAGAAATAGGTATTAGGGAAGCTGTGGATCACGGTCTAAACAGAATTCTGAAGGGTTGAAAAGATTATATTTTGTAATTGTTTATATTTAATAGGAAAGCAGTAAATCATATGTATTTGCAGAGGTTGGTTGGTTTTAGCTAGAAACTAAATAATAAACCACGCTAACTGGTGATAACAATATAATAAAAAATTGTTTTTCATTTAATCATGAATTACTCGCCCAAGATTGCATCTCCTAGTGTTGTATGCTTTTGATTACACATGATGACTATGTAATTAATTACCTAAGTCATTGAACCGAATTACACGAATCTGTCCGTCTATTTATAATTCGTTAAGCAACGCACAAAGTAAAGGTGAAATGACACTATTACAACCCTGAAGAGTCAAATTAATAGTGAGCAGTGTATTTGACATATGAGTAAGGAGAGGAACAACCATAAAATGGGGAAATGAGCGTTTAAAATAGAAGACTGTTACCCTATGGAACATTTACATACACATCATGTATTGCCTAGAAACATCACACCAACGATATAGACAAAAGCTAGTTTTAAAGACCTAACATGCATATTACAACACCAAGAAAGTAACCACCCCACTAAGAACTACATCCTAGGATTCATACAGATCAAAAAATAAATACAATAATGGTCTAACCAAGCATGTTAAAGATAAAAGGCAGCACAAAAAAGAATTCACATCAGGACAGAGACATATTGAATTATAAGATAGTCCTTACTAGAAACAAACGCGTACAATACTAAAAATAAATAGTGACTTTATTAACGTCGTACATTGTCCTAAAACACGAGGTGTTATATTCGTCCCTTTCTTTTACTCTAAAGTTACACACTTAAAACCCTAATTTCGGGTTTGTATATATAGGAAAATCGCTGCGACGGCGTCGCGTTTTAATCATGACGCCGTCGTGAAAGAGAATATTGTAGATAATGGGTTGGGTCGTGTATTCTGACGCCGTCTTGAGATCTTGTGACGCCGTCTTGGTATGAACTATGCAGCGTCACGTGTAATCTGTGACGCCGTCTCCAGCTGCTGAGAACATAATCTTGAGAGATGTTGGTGTATGTCCGTAGTCTTGTCCGTTTCTTCTCCAAATGAGCCTAAGTCACGTGTATTTCCTCCAAATGCTGAATACCAGAAAAGGAATGATTAAGTACCTATTTTGGAGATAAATTCACGATTTAGGGGGTTAAACGACCCCGAAAAAGTGTATAAAATGACACCTCAGTTAAAATTTATAACTTCTTCGTTATAATTCCATTTTTAGCGTTTTTTATATCCACGGTTTCCTATAAAGATGTTTTATCATATTTTTATGTTTATATACTGTCTAAAAATCTGTACAGAAATAGTTTATACAAATTGTTTTATATAAAAACACTTTTTATATATTTAGCTACCTAAATCTCGTAAACTTCATATCTCTATCGTTTTAACTCTGTTTTTCAAGTTTCTTATATATTCAGAATCGTCTTGAGATGTACTATCATAATATCAGGTTTATATTTGGCCTAAAAATTGTGAATTGTGGTGTCTTTAACCCAGAATACCCACCTACGTCCTGTCCGGTTATATTTATATATTCTATAAACATCTGTTTATAAATATTAAACAACTGATTCTAAATATTACAACATCATTTGTATACTTTAAATCTTATCAAATTTTAAGTCCAACATGTTTTAAATGATCCTTTATGTCCAATATGTCCAAATAAAATGTCTAGAACAATTATTTATTTATAAAATCATATAAATAAATTTGTAACAATTAATTCAAGAATTAATTTTATAAATTATCCAACACTTGTAATATACCAAATAAAATATGTTCTTGCATTCTAACATATTTTAAACACTTTTTCACCTTGAATATGTATTTTCTTAATTTTGTATAAACTTGTTTTATTTTATAAATTTTATAAAATAATAACTAGATGGTGATTTAACATGATAATAAATATTTATGCATGAAAATGACATAATTATGAAAGTGTAGAGATGATGATAAACCTTGTGTGAATGAAAGTAGAAGTGAAGACAAACTTAAACCCTAATCTTCAACCCAAAATCCTTTTATAAAAACCCTAGTTCTTTTTGAAAACCCTAACTTTGATTCTTGATAAACCTTTGATTTTATTTGAAGCTTTACTTGTAAACACCTTAGAATAACCCTTTAATTAATATTGTATACTTGTATTGTAAAATGGAACCTAAGAATTTTGTTTGGTGCCTTTTTGGAGCCATGGGTTATGGAGAGGGAACAAGAGAGTTTCTTGATTTTTGCTAGCTTGAAATGTGAAGTGATGAACTAGTTAGTTGATCTTTATATACTAGAAATATCTAAAAGACAAGATCCATGATTTAGGGGGGATTGGGAGTGTGTTATGTAAGTGAGATTGGAATGGGATTGTAAAAAACGGTACTAACTAACTGATCAGTACTTAACATTTTGTACTGTCAGTACTAACTATAACTATCAGTACTAACTATTTGTACTGTCGGTACTAAATTAGGAAAACATAAATCCTAACACGGACCTAGTGATGATATATGTAAGAATTTTATAAATTTTGGGTATTGGGTATAATTATGGGTATTTGGTTAAGTGTAGAAATGTAAAATGGTTTGCATTCATCCAAAAAGGTTCCAAATTGAGAAACGTAAACGTTTTACGTAACGTACAAAAATAAAATGTGAAAAGTTATAAATTATCTTCGTAAAAATAATATAACACTTTTTTGACGTAAACTTTTATTTGTTTGATGTCGCTTTACGTTGATTGTTAATTTTTAGTTTACGCGATTTAACTAAACGGTTGAAATAAAAAGTAAACGCGTAAAAGTTTAAAATAAATAGTTGAATATTTATTGACGTAAAATGACCTGAAAATGTGGGTTGTTACATATGACATGCTAAAGATGAAGCCTTATATAAATTTAAAATCTATAAAACTAAGGTTGAGTGCAACAAAATAATTTAATTAAAACACTACGTACGAATAGAGATAGTAAATATTATGATCTTATTTATTTCCAATCCGTAGGAATCATACATAAGACTACGACTCTTTGTATACCACAAAAAATCATGTGTCCAAAAGGAAAATAGAGCTCTTAAATAAATGGTTAATTCCATGTTATCTTACTCGAGTTTGAGTGAAGAATTTTGGGGTGAAGTAATGTTAATGGCTTGCTATTTATTAAAAAAAGTTCCTAATAAAAAGAACAAAGTCACCCCATATGAACTTTGGTACAAAAACGACCTAATTTGTCATATTTATAAGTTTGGGGATGTAGGGTAGTTGTATGAATCCCGGAACCCAAAAGGAAAACCTTGGGTTAAAAAGGTATTGATTGCATCTTTATTGGATATGTTGAGCATTCCAAGGCGTATGGATTCTATGTAATAGAACCTAATGAATATATATCCGTTAATTCGGTTATAGAGTCAATAGATGCAATGTTTAATGCCAAGCTCAAATGAAGATCAAATTGGTGAAATTCAAATTGAAACTCCTACAAATCTTAGGAGTAATAGAGCAAGGGTAGATATATCATGTGGATATGATTTTCAACTATATTTTATTTGAGGGATCAAGAGATGAGATCAGACCTTAATATTCTTACTGTTATAGTATAAAAGAGGATCAAAGAACATTTTATGAAGCTATCTAATTTCATGATGTTGCATTATGGAAATAAGCAATCAGTGATGAGAAAGATTCAATTATCAAAAATAATACTTGGATTTTATTTGATTTACCACCAGGTTGCAAACTTTTGGGTTGCAAATGGATCTTCAAAAGGAAGATGAAAATTAATGAAACCATTGACAAGTTTAAAGCTAGATTGGTTATCCAAGGCTTTAGAAAAATGAAGGAATCAATTATTTTGATACCTATGCTCCTGTTGCTTGAATACCCGTAGTCTTAGTTCAAAAGCATATTTAAATTTAAGAAAAAGAGATTTTCCCTATATTTATTAATTCACGTTTACTACACTTAATACAATTATTCATTCT
>BQNB010209970.1:0-10302 GCA_026074375.1 Tanacetum coccineum
GAACAGACGTAATGACAAACAAGAAAACAAATAGAAAGAAAAAAAAACAAACAAAAAGAAAGGAAGAAGGAAGTTTCCAGGCTTTTACACCACTCAAGGTAGCAGATCAAGGGTAGACAGACTCTATTAACACTAATAAGAGAGAGATAAAGAGGTGTTACAGAGCTTTAAATTATATGTAGCGAAAAGCAATACCAAACTAACTATCTTATTGATTCACTTAGTCAAGAAGGCTAGCAGATTAACCAGCAACAAACCACACACAATCACCAAGATCCACAAAACACTAATTCCTCAAATTAGAGCAAATCAAACCCAGAACTTCCAAAATCCAATGATTAAGCAATCTTAATCACCAATCAATCAACCAGAGAGAGTAGATACACCAAGATCCACGAAACCCTAATTTCTCAAAATTAGGGTTTTTCTAAATTAACAATAGATCTGTGCAATTAAACCACATATCTTACAAGAAAACAGTTTTAATAGAAAATTGATTGATTATTTTTAAAAATCCCTAAATTTTATGAAACCATATTTTTTTAAAAATAATTTCAGAGCAAACCTGGCTCTGATACCATAAAGAAATTATGAATCTTATTAACAAAAAATACTCAAATCTCAATTTGAGTATACAAGAACAACAACCAAAACTGATCTCAATCAGCTGATCAACAACCAAACTATCCACCACTGCTATTCAGGTGTAGATCAATAATCTATATTGATTATTGTTCTATTACAACTGAAGAAAAATAACAAGATCAAGATGATCTAATCAAACTAGGGTTTACAACTTTTGAAAGAGAGAGAGAAACGATTTTAGAGAGATAGATGAGTATAGAAAAGTAAGAGTCAAAGCTGGAGATACCAGCTTTTATAGCATCTTGATCACCGACTTATAACTATCAACACTTGACAGTAACAACCCTTTATCTTTAAGTCTTTGTTCATTATCAGCCAAACCTTCTTGCAAGCTTAAACTGAAAAAAACAAAAAACGCAATAAACCCCTCATCTTTTTATGTTTACCATATTGAGACTATACTTTTAATACTCTTGCATACCTCGTAAAATACGAGATTATGTAACGTTACCTTACTTTTTATGTTACATGACAAAAAACTTAAGTTCATACAATCACTTATATAATTTATTAGATTTTTAGATGTCACAGAATCAGTAGACAAATTGACTTATCAAAACTTGCACGAATTTAAATACATATGACTTGAACTATTGTGTTTATTGTAGAGATTATAAACACGTAAATGTAATTTCTTCGACAATCTACAACCTTACGTTTCAAGTTATTTTTAGAGCAACTTCAATGCAAAGTTAAAAAACACTTGAAAAATAGTTATTGTATTGAAGTAATAGGTTGAAAAATGATTATTGGATGAAAAAGTTAGAGAAGAATAAGTCATTGAAGATTGACGATATGTAAAGGAATAAATGTTAAGAATAAGTTGAGAATAACTTTTCTATACATCAGAGTGAATAAGTAAAAGAAACGTTGATATTTTCAAGTAGTTGATACGTTTAGGATGCTCTTAGTTTCAATACTAAAAAAATATGAGAAAAGTGAATATGAGACTGCCATGCATTTAAGCTTACATGTAAAATCGTTTAATATCATTAAAAATTACGTTATTTTGATTATTATTTTTTCAACATTTGAGTAGTGGAACAAATATATGCGTAGTGAAACACTTTTTGATAGTGAATCAAATCAAATCATTTTTGAATCTACAACTAATTGTTTAGTTAATAAAAACGCCCAACAATATGATGTATAAAAATATGTATCAAAGTGAACTCAACTTTAGTGATGTTATGATGCAATCAAGAGAAAACACTAATATTGTGAAATACATGATACAAATGAGGTAAATTTGACGTTTTTCTTTTTAAAATGATGTAATTTTTAAAAGTTCTGTTTGTTTGTAAGTTTAGATGCAATACAGCCGCATATTCACTTTCCCTAAAAAATATTACAGTAGTAATTAACTGTATATAACATTAGTCAGTATTGCTAGTTAACTATATATAACATTTGGCAGTATTGCCTAAGGAAACGTGTATTGCAATATTAAAAAAAAACTTTTCATCACTCTATAGTCTAGAGATTGAAAGATAAAAAACCTTACAAAACGCATCCTCAAACTATGCGAGAAGTTATTAAAACAATCTTGAACTTTTACCTATTTACAACTTTTTATATAATAAACTTTATTTATCAAGTATGCAACGTATATGTATCGATTCATTCGTAAAAACTTATGCCACTCAAAAGATCATCGAATTGTGAACAAAACGAGCTCAATGTAAATGCTTCTGATATACATGCGATTTTATAAAAAAATGTTGAAGTTTAATATATATTTTTAAAAAATAAAATTATAGAACCGTACTATACGAAAATAGTCCTTAGGTTATCGTTCCGTTGCATTTTAACAAAAATGTACGAAAAAGGTCCCTTCTGTTTACCCGTCACAGTAGAAGCGATCTTTGAAAATTTACGTTAATAGTCCCTTTATTTTACCCACTGTTAAAACACCCGTCCTTAACGAACAATTACATCTAACATAACCCCGCGCTTCGCAGCGGAGCGCATGTTAAAAACCTCGCTATATAATAAATTAGCAGTACGCCTGGGGAATCGTAGGTTTTTTCACCAAGCCCGAGAACCAAATATACGGAAATAGTCCTTCGAGTTATCGGTCCTTTGCAAAGTTAGTCCTTAATGACTAACTTAGCAACGGAACGATAACCCAAGACTATTTCCGCAAAAAACTTCACCAATCCTGAGATAAATATTATACGAAAATAGTCCATAGGTTATTGTCCAGTTGTAAAGCTAGTCCTTAATAATGACACTAACGAAAATAGTTCTTGGGTTATCGTTCCGTTGTAAAGTTAGTCCTTAACGTAAAACCTCGAGCTCCGCAACGGCGCGCTCGTTCAAAACCTCGTTTGTTATTAAAGAGTTGAATCCACTTTGTTAATTTCTCAAATACTTTATAGACACTAAGAGCATAAGGTATTTTGAGCCGTCACACATTTAGTTTTAGAAAATGCCACCCAACGGCGTCACAACCACACTGGGCTTCGCGTTTTCGCGTCCTGAGCCGTCACGCACAGCCCAAATGATCCTGTAAAACGCGACACGACAACACCAGAGACCACATCGTGGCTTGCGCTTTTGCGTTTAATTCTTTTCACAGCGGCAACAAAAATGTGGTGTTACGGAGGGATGTGTGTTTTGGTGTTGTAATAGATTTTAGTGTTATGAGAAAAAGAAAGCACTTTGCACGAAGGATTGAGCACGATGGCTCAACGATACTTTGTGCTTTAATAATACATGTCGTAGACCAAGGCGTCGATCTAGGCATGACGTAAGATGAGGTGTGAAAATGTGCGCTAAGACGTGAGGCGTGGCGGGTTTTTTGGATGCAACTCCGATAATTTTTTTAATAAAGAATATTATATGTAAGGATAGTTTCTTAACTTTATCATTATGTACAACGCTTTATGTAAACTGAATATATATGAAATATAATATAAATATATAAATATTTTCATATTTTGTGTCGCCTTAAGTCACGCTTTAAAAACGTAAAGGCTTCGTGATAACCGCTAAAACATGAAACTTGATAATACCGCCATGACACCCTTCAAGCTATTTATAATCTTATCTGTCTTCGATGCTCACTCAGTTTCTACATACAATTTTGTACACAATGACATGGATTTTCATCATTGATGATGTAAATCTCGTATCATCTCCCTTCTCTTTAATTAACCCAGTCACATATAAACATCTCAACTTTGTCAAACTTTTTTGTGTTTGAACAAGTGTAGCATTTCTCTTTTTCTTCTTAGGTCTATCTTTAAGGTCATATCAACATGTGGCACATATTTTAATTACCTGGTTAAATAATTTCAAAACATGATATTTGTTAAAAAAGCGAGAATTACATGTTTTACACGATTCAGTTTCGTACCTATGGTGTGGGTCTATGTTTAATAAATATCGTAGTGTTTGGTATGATGTAATGAAAGTTAAAATAAAAACAGTTATTATGATTGAATGGAAAAATCTTGTTTGTTTACAATTATACAATGTAATGCTTCATTACACTGAATAATTCATTACATCAAAAACTACCATTTTCATTCCATAAGGACCCCCTCCTTTTTTTTTCATTACGTCCGTAATGTAATCAAAGTTATATAAAAGTCCACCATTAACTAACCACATTAAATACACTTCTTATTAACTATGGACATTTTAGTCTTTTTCTTATCGATTGCATTACATCCTATCATACCAACCAAACATTATTAATAAGGGTAATGAATTATTGCATTACATCATATATTCCATTACGTCGCTTATTCCGTTCATTTAATATTTCATTGCATCCTACCAAACGAACCCTATGGGCGTTATTAATAGCCTCATGTAAATCTTCAACACGACTAACATATGTAGATGGACACATAACATGCTAAAGACAATTAATAACCCATGTACAAAAGTTCGTTAAAAAAAAACCCATGTACAAAAGTCAAAAATCATTAGGTTGTGCCTAAGATTGTGAAGATCTTTCTAAATATACTAAAGAAATGTCATGTTATTATTGTATCTCTTCTTTAATTAATGATATTTCTATTCTTTTACTTTGAAATATTTGAATAAGTAGTTAAATTTTAATTGGTTAAATATTGCTTAAAAATATAATATACTTGTCATTTTTTGTCATTGTATGTAGACAATTATTTTTTTTGTCATTGTGTCGTTCAACCTTTAAATTTGTGCTATTATGTGTATTTTGTGACCGTTTTACCCTTATTTTTTCAAACTTTGAAGGGTAAAATGGTTCTTTTTACATGCAGAATTAGTCGCAGAATACACACAATAGCACGAATTCAAAAGTTAAGCGACACAATGACAAAAAAAATAGTTGTCTACATACAATGACAAAAGGTGAAAAGTATAATACATTTTTAGACAATTAACCCAATTTTAATTCAGGAACAGACATAAGATTTTCAGAAGTTGTTGCACAAAATTTTGTAAGAGAGTCTTGAACAAATTTTCTTATTACATAAGTAATAAAATTTGCATCATAAAAAACTATTGGGCTAAATTAAAGTTGCATCTCAAAGAGCACAAATATTATTCGGAATTGCACTTTAAAAAAAATAAAAGTTTTAAAATCATTTTATGACTCGAAATCGGGTGTAACCGGCGACACTCTTGACTTTCATGTAGGTCCGTTCATGCTTAGAGCATGGAGTATGGTAACACAATATATCTTCTCATTTGGGCTCCACGCATTTTATTCCCCCTCAAAAATATCCTTTCACTCATAACACGCCCCTATCTCTTATTTGGGCCTCACCACTCACTATTTTATTTTCTTTTTCATTTTGTTTAACACAAACATAATTCATTTCATTTAAATTAAAAATACAAACATACGAAATTTAAAAATACAATACGGAAATTTAAAATACAATACGGAAACGTGTTAATCTGTTTCGTATTCTGATACAGATTTCACCCCACATTCCAACCTGAATAACTCATCATGAGCTTGTTCTTCCTTCATAAATTCCCCTCATTATTTTTCAGCTCTTGCTCGTTCTTTTTCAGCCTTTGCTTCTTCTTATAGGTATTCTTTATATGCCTCTTCATCTAGAGCTAGTTTTGTTGCTCTTTCTCAGTGAGAAATCCTTCAGTAAGATATTCATCGCATGTGTCATGTTTTTCAGCTGACTCCTCAATGATTGGATAAGAAGAAATGGGAGGTATGGGTGGTTTCTCGGGTGTTAGGGGATTGCTTTGGTTAGTTTTGTTATCCATAGCCGTTGATTACAGATTATAAGAGTTGGATTAGAAGTTGTGTGAGAAATTGAATGGTGATGATGGGTATTTATAAGGGATAAGAAGTTGTGTGAGAAAAACTAGCCGTTGGAATAGTAGCCGTTGGATTTCAAATTTGAAAATATAAATACTGAAGGAT
Source organism: Tanacetum coccineum (assembly GCA_026074375.1). Classification (NCBI taxonomy): domain Eukaryota; kingdom Viridiplantae; phylum Streptophyta; class Magnoliopsida; order Asterales; family Asteraceae; genus Tanacetum; species Tanacetum coccineum. The sequence goes on from BQNB010209970.1 coordinate 6,035, forward strand.
ATCTAACAATACTTTATAAGGGGAAAGTAGCCGTTACAATACTGAATTTAAAATTACCATACGAAATTTAAAATTACAATACGAAATTTAAAAACCTTAACCACTGCCACTCCCAGGAACCGTATACTTACGGAAAACCTTAACCACATTTTTCCTTGTAATGTTAAGGTAATGCATTGATGGCTTAGGAGAAAATACTAAAACATTAGCAAGTATCATAGCAGCTCCTACAATAATATCCTTTTCATAACCACCCTCACAAATGACTTTGTAATGTACTGTTTCAGGTATTGTACCTGACAGATCTTTCATAGTCACTGTGAGATCGCCATAGCCGTTGAAAGAACAAGACTTGACTATTGCAACAACTTGGTCAAGTTTCCCTTTCTTTAGATTATTGTCGATGTCTCCTAAGCACTCACTCACAGTGCCACCATTAGCATTCACATACTCAGTGGCGCTAATCCACGACCCACTCTTAAAATCATCATCCTCATCCACATCCTCAACAACTTTCTGCATATATTCTTGTGTCGATATTATTGCCCCTTCCCAACCAAGAAGAATATCTCTTTCTTTAAGCAGCTTGGCTTGCTAAACATACCCGCAGGACCGAGTATTATCCCAACTGGATTTGGTGTTGAGGGATATGATTCAACAAGTGTGCTAATAGACGAACACAGAACATGTGTTAAATGGAGATCAGAATCATCTATATCAAGACTGTATTCCCATGGATCATTTTCGTTATTGAAAATAGAATCCATTTGGGAGAGTTGGATAAGAAGTTGTGTGAGATAATGAGGAGATGGTGAGGGTATTTATAACGGAAAATTAGCCGTTGGAATTTAAAATTTGAAAATATAAATACAGAATTTAAAATAACAATATTTTATATAAACATTACATTTAAAACAACAAAATTAAAATAGTTCTTAGATTATTAATCTGATGACTCGTATTCTGAATCATATCTCACCACCCTAAATTCCAAAAAGAATTCATCATCTTCAGCTTGTTTTTGTCTAATTTTCTCCTCCCGTGCTTTTTCATCCATTGTTTTTTCTTGTAATGTTTCTCTTAAGACTTCTTCATCTAGATGTAGTTGATGTAGCTCTTTCTCAGTAAGATATAAATCAGCCTGTGATGACGAACAACCTATATGGGTTTGTAAGCGGTAGTAGTATTTTTCTAGTAGCCAAGCTAACTTAACATCCATTTGTTTTTCTAGTTTTGCCGTCTTTTCATACATAGAAAGATTAAGCTCGTAATCTTTATCAGAACATTCTTTTAAGAAAGTGTCGATCAAAGCACGGCTCTCTTGTGGAATGTCAATACATTTCTCATAAGCTTTTCTAAGATCGTCTTTAGCTATGCATGAGTTTTCAAATTGCAAGGCTAAATCCAGAATCGCGTTCTGACGAACCTTATCTTCGTCAATTAGTTTTGAAACCAAAGCTTCGACTTCATAGTCGGTATGTGGAAGCGAACAAGCCATTTAAAAAATTTTAACAAGTTATATTTTATAATTTTTGTTTGGAATTAAGTGTGAAAATTTTTGGTAGAAAAGAGTGGTATTTGTAGTATAAAAAAGGGTATAATTTAAAATTAAAAAAAATTATTTAAAATAGGGCAACAGATAGTTTTTTAGAAATCTAAACGTTTAACTATTTTGTCTTATTTGACTCGTCTGTATGACGAGATATGATCAAAAGCGAAGTGGCGAGCCCAGCTGGTGTGGTGGCGAGTTGTTTGGCGAAGCCACGTCGGATGTGGCGAGCCCAGCTCATTACCACACTCCCTGCTCTTATAGTTCTACTTCAGTGTCGATTTAATTGCTATATCTAAAACCATGAAAATTAAAGCCAAGACCAACTCTTGCTTGACCAGACATATGTCTTAAAGCATCCACTATGGTAAACCTTTCTAAATGTCTATAATTATGTTTTGACATTAATTTATAAATCTTTTAGTTTTATAAACTTATCTCCACTATGTATAAATCGTTTCAAGTTTTATAAACATCTCACATAATTCAAGTGCATTAAATTATTAATATGTTTAATATCCTAAACATCTTCATGCCACACATGCTTAAAATGGATGTTCACTATGGTTTACAAATACTAAGACATCTTCATAATTTTATAAACTTTTTTATAAACCACCATAGTGGATGCGCTTAGTCTAACAATGATAGGAATGCGACTATAAATGTTCTTCGAATCAATATTTTGTTGTAAAATATTATGGGCTATGTATGGGCTTATGGGCTATGTCTATTCATCCAATATTTTTAGATACAAATTAGGGTTAGCCTATTCTTATAAATACATCCACTTGTAACCTCCCGTAATCATCAATCAATAATTCATAATACATTATCAGCACGATAGTCTCTGAAAAAACTATGATAAGAATGAACGCCATAAATTATATTTGATTTTTTTTTGTTGAAGTTCAGACTAGATCTAGTTATGTGAGTATTGCCATTGTTCTTATAATATTTATTACTTGCATGATCTTTTTATAACAAGGTTTAAAACCGCGCTTCGCTGCGGCGCGTGTTTTATTGTCATTCAGGTATGAATTTGTGTCGTTGGAAGAAGCTAATACTGGAAGCATAGAAAAAATATAATCATGTCTATAAAAACGGAACCGAAACTTGATATTTAAGGTATGCTACACCATATAAACATGTACTTACATACTAACACGTTTAATGATTTGAATGATGTTTGCCTATAGTGTTCCTCTAATATCATGTGTGTGATGGTGTAAACTGCATCATGGTTTTGGAGTTCTCCTATTTGTGCAGGAAATGTGTGCCTAATGCTGACGAATTGGTGACTGAACCACTGCAGCAAACTCCTACTCCAAGAGTTGAGTAGAGATTCTTTTCAGTCTTTTATGTGTTCTTCGACAATTTGAGTATGCCTGAATCTGATATGGCCTAACAATGGATCTTCTACCTATCAAATATAAACATATTTCAGACATTATTTGGCTATTCTTGCCTCAACCTCCATTTCAAAAGGCATCTAACATTTTACATGCTTCCCATATGGTAGCTATATATAAAATCAATTCTTTTGGTAGTTCACTTTGTTAGTTTTAACTAAATTTTAAATTCTTTTAGCGGGAATTGTTAGATAATAAAACATTCTGGATCATGATAATGAGTCTTTTTAAATTTGGAATGAAGATAATGTAAATAAATAAATTAAAGCAAAAACAACATTGGCTATAACTGGTTTAGTACATTTTATTGAAATTTATCTGTTAGCCATAGCAGATCAACCCAAACAGCCTGACCCATTTTGACCCCAAAAAAATTATTTTTATTTTTGAAATGACATGTTTTGACTAAAAAAAAATTTTACATGTTCCCGACCCAATCTGATATTGTTAACTGGGATTTGTCAGCTTACTATTTCTAGGGGTTGAAACAGAAATTGAAAAATCCATTTGATTTGGAGTTCAATGTAAAATCTATACCCTTCGCCTTCGTCTCTGCGTTTCTTTTTCTTCATAATTCTCTAAAGTTTGGATCTTCACCTCTTTCTGCCTGAGCCTACGAATCAACAAACAAAAAGCATGAGCTCATACCACGTTTAATAATACCATACATAATTTTGGATTTTATAAACTGAGCACATTATAAGGCTGGTATATTAGTAGATGTGGCAACTTGGTTACTTATGAATGAGTTGGTTTAGTTGTGTGTTATTCTAGACGGGTCTAATGGTTAACTTAAACTTTAGCTAAATGGGGAAAGGGCCAAACTAATTATAAGTCTGTAAAAGAGTCTAATTTAAATGCAAGTCAAGGTCAAGTTCGTGTCATTGTTTACCTTAAAATTCAGAACGCAAGGCGTGGGGAAAGCTTGTAAACTCGTACATATAGGTGAATTTTCATCGGCCGCCAGAAAAATGCACCCATCTCCGCATCACTTGATTGGTTCACTCGCAATATTGTCCTATAGATCTGAACTCTGGACCATGCCATCTTCAAATATCTCCTAAAATGTCATGGAAATAACCTGTAGAGAAGACGCATATTGACTGACTTCATATATTTTTAACTTATAAGGAAAGCTGCTAATAAAAGAGATGAAAATGCATCGGTCTGATAAGATTACCTCACCATGACAGTACGTAGAAAAGGTCCAACTCGAAAGAAAACAGTCGCAACCAACCAATTCAGTTTATCGCCTCAAGATGAAAGTAAGGAAAATCGAACCTCCACAGAGTGCACTTAATGCTATA
>BQNB010209971.1:0-10302 GCA_026074375.1 Tanacetum coccineum
GTTTCAGTTTTACTTCGTTTTCAATTTGTTTAAATAAGTCTTTTTTCTACAAATGTTCAGCTTTATATTGAATTTTTTTGTAGTTTAACAAAAATATAATGGTAGTGATATTGCTTACATTATGTTATTTGTGCGATGCTTATATAATTTGAAGTCTTTTGTTTAATTTTTTCTTTCAGATTAGATCTAAAGGACCAATGTCACTTATTTTAGTTTTCTATCTATTAAGGTAATGTTGTATGATGCTTACACATATATGAGAAAAAGTACAAAATGTGACTGGTTTGGAGGCTTCTTTTGGGGTTCCAGATTGGGACTACTAGACTGAAGATAGATATGAAAATCTTTGCAATTTTGAATTGCATAAAATGTCCTTCTTTCCTGTTTCGTATTTTGATAGTGGATCAATCGAATAATAAATATTAAAACCATCCTATGACAAATATTAAAACATCCTATGAACCAATGTGTTAGTAAAATGAGACATGTCTATGAAACTAATGCTTGTGAAATACAGTAGAAGATTATGTAATAATGGACCGATGGACCAAATGTCTTAGTAAAATGAGAGTCAATAATAGCTTCTAATGGACATAGAACTCTATTACCAGAGCCGTATATGAGGGTGTGCGAGGTGTGCTGTTGCACAGGGCCTCCAAATTATAAGGGCCTCAAATTTTATACATAACTTATATATATGTATACATCAATATATCTGTATGATTCATTTTATCTTAAATATTAGCAAACCCATATGTTACACATGACTTCCAAATTATAGGGGCCTCAAATTTTATACACAACCTATGTATATGTATTCATCAATATACGTGTTTATCTTAAAAATTAGTTTTATAGATGAAGTAATGAACTGATAATCAATTTTCGCATTATGTGACATGATCAAAACATTTCCTAAAGCTGAGAATTTTTTAGTACCATACAAAAAATTTATACAATCTTTGAAAATTCTACTAACATACGACTATTTGAAAGAGAATGTAAAAGGATTAACTGTCAAATCTTTATCAGCTACTCGTTGGGAGAGTCTTGTTGAAAGTGTTAAAGCTATACGATTCCAACTCTCGGATATACGTGAAGCTTTACTAAAAATGTCTGAAACTACAATGACTCTTTAATAAAAAGTAAAATACTAAATTATAACAGAAAATAGATCTTGGTGTTATATGAGTTTCTGTTGCAATAGTAACATGGTAATGATATATTAATCAGTATTCAAAGGGTTGTAAAATAGTATGTTATATAAAAACATATTTGTAATTGATGAAGAAATGAAAAAATGAAAATGATTTAATTTCTTTATTTAAAAAACACTAGGAGAAAACAGTATGTACTTAAGGCATCACATGATGTAAGAGAACATAACTATAGGAAATGAATAAAACCCAAGAGTCTTTGTTTGGGAAGCCTTGAAATTATAAGAAATAGACATTTCGATGAGAATCAAAATGATGCTCCCCATCTAGCGTTTCACCAATCTCTTGAGGAAATAAAATATTTCTTATGTATTGTTGATCAATCAATTTTTTACTTAATAATAGGTTTGAGTAATATCAAGAGTATGAAAAAACTTTTGGCTTTTTGTCTACTAAAAAATTACGGTCATTAGAAGATTATGATTTAAAATCGTGTTGTCTACGTCTTGAGGTTGCAACTACAAACACTATGAGGTATATTATATCAATTGGATTTGACTTATATGTTGAGTTAAAATTGCTAGTTCACTCGATGCCTAAAGAACAAATAGAACATATTGGATTCCTTTCCCAACACAAGTATTGTGTATAAAATATTATTAACTGTTCTCAACACCGCTGCTTTAGCTGAAAAAAGCTTTTTCTAGATTGACTGTTGATAGAACCCAACTTGCTCTTACTTGCGTACTACAATGTCGAAGAAAAGGCTTAAAAATGTACCAAGCAATGAAACACAATATGGGGCAGAACATTGTTGAAGAGAATTACTACAAAAAGATTATTTAGTAATTTTCAAAAGAAAATGCTAGGTAGAAATGACTATGTTTACATAATAAGTTCGAATTGTATCTGTTATTCTGTTTACAAGATTGTTGTACTTTTTTTAGGGGGCCTCATTTTTGTAATTTCGCACAGGGCCTCCACAAACCTAGAGAATTTTACAGTATCAATGTATTTTCTTAAAAATGGAGTTGCAATGATGGTATTTATAATACTCCATACAAACATTTACAATAAACTAACGACGTAGTTTTTACACCCATTTCACTGTTCATTTTAAGCACTGTAGCACTGTTACAGTGCTACAGTGCTGGGCCAAAAAAGCCCAAAAAATTTAGCTCAAAAATTTGGGCCGGCCAAAATAGTTTTTTTTTTTTTTTTAAATTGTTGGCACAAAGTGTGAAAATAGAGGTGAGGAAAAAAATAATGTTTACAAAATAACCGACGCAAATTTCAAGATAAAACATATCCGCGGTAACATTCGTAATGACATCAACCATGCACCTAAAATTTAGGCCGGCCCAATTAGTTGTTTTTTTTTTTAATTATAATTGTCGGCACAAAATAGTAGGAAAAAAAAAAATGTACAAAAGTACCGACGCATTCAGATAAAAAATTACCTCGCGGTAACATTTCCGAAATTGACTATAAATAGCCCCAAAAATTATATGAGGCCGGCCCAATTAATTTTTTTTATTTTTTAAAATTTTGTTGTCCCAAAATATAGGGAGGGCAAAAAATGTTACAAAAGGAACCAGACGCATTTCATATAAAAAAATATTCCGCGGTAACATTCCAAAGTTATGTACATAAAACATGGCCCAAAAATTTTGGCGGACCCAATTATAAAAAAAAAACAAAAAAAACACCCGCGTTAAAACAAATCCGAATTGACTATAACTGAAAAAAGTAAACCCCACTAATTAAATATGAGACCGACAAAAATAAACGTCGCACAGAAAATTATAAAGAAAGAAAAAAGAACAGTGCTACAGAGCGCTAAACTACAGAACCGCCCTTGGCCCAATGGGCTCGGTTACTGTTCATCGGCAAAAAAAAAACGTTATTATCCCTCTCCTCTTTTTTGGCCAAAAACAAGAAAAAAAAAATTTATGCAAAAAAAAAAACAACGCGCGATTGTCATTTTATATAAGAACAAAAACAAACTATAAAAACATTAGACCGGAAAAAATTAAACCAAAAAAAAAAAAAAATTAATGCCCAAGCAACAACTGCGCGAAAAATTAACGCCCACGTACCAATCCGCAGCAAACGCGGCTGTTTAATCTTAGGCTTGTTTTCATAATTTGTGTTGGATACAATTTTTTATATAATAATCATCAACATACTTGTAAAAATAATAATGGGTGTAGCCTCATTTCATTTCTTTAAAGTGAAATTTCAGTTTTTAAATAAAGAACTTTGTGAATTATACATGGCAAGTTTTGAAATTATCACTGACAAGTATTATCCTTGGAAACTTTGAAAATTATCCATGGCAAGTTTCAACTCAAATCGAATCTTATTATGAGGTGAGATCCTCAAAAAACAAGGGGAAAAAAAAAACAAATGGGTTAATCCTAACCACTCATTTTTTCATCATCCACTGTTCCACCCACCTTTTTTTAAAACCAAATATCTAAGCAAACGATAAATCGTAAGAAAACGAAAAAAAATACACCATCTCGCGACGAGTTATTTTTTTTTTTATCTTTCTATATAGAGGGGCACTTATATATACTTTCGACACGAACTTTTTTCGATTTTTTTTTTTTATCAATCACGTCAGAAAAAAACTCATATAAGGGGATTTTTTGAGAATCACATAGAGAAATTTGTAGAATACAAATCACATGTTAATATTTTTCAGACGTGATTGAAAAAAAAAAAAAAAAAAATAAAAAACGGAAAAAAAAAAGTCGTCAAAGGTATCCTTGCAAATACGAGAATTTTTTTAATCTTTAATAAAGAGGGCACTTATTATATTCTATTTCCGACGAACACTCTTTTTTTTTTTTTTTTTTTTTCGATTTTTCATTTCAATCACGTCTGAAAAAACTGAAAAATCACTATGAGGATTGTATCACAACAAATCACATGTGATTTATTATGAAATCAACAATGAATTTGTGATACAAAACTCATGTCGATTTATTATTCATGACGTTGATTTTTCACGAACTTATTTTTTCGAATTATTTTTTTCAATCACGATCTTAAAAAAATCACACGAGATTTGTATCACAAATCACAAGTGATTTTTGTGAAAACACAAGAGATTTGTTATACACATCTCAAAAGTGATTTTTCTCTCAGACGTGATGAAAAGTTCGACGAAGTATCCACCTACATTTTTCTTAAAAAAACTCAAAAAACTAGCAAACGATAAATCGTTTAAAACCTAAAAAAAATAAAACAAAACCATCATAATCGCGACGAGTATTTTTTATCTTTCTATAGAGGTGTTAAATAGGGCCACTTATATATACTTTCGAATATGATATACTTTCGGACAACTTTTTTTTCCCGCTTTTTTATTCAATCACAGTCAGAAAAAATTCCTCAAGGGATTATTTTTGAAATCACAATGAGATTGTGATACAAATCACATGGGATTTTTTCAGAGTGATTGAAAAAAAAAATCGAAAAAAAAGTTCGCGAAAAGTATATAGAAGTGTCTCTCTGATAGAAAGATAATTAATTTCTCGTCTCGATGGAATGTTTTCGATTTGCGTAAACTATTAAAACGGTTTGTGAGATATTTATTTGTGAGATATTTAATTTTTAAAAAATAGGGTGAAAGTGAGTTTTTTAATTAAATTAAAATAAGAATTAATCTAAACCGTTAGATGAAAATAAAATGAATAGATAAGATGAAGCGGTTTGTTCTTTTTTTTGACCATGTTACTTATGGAACTTTTGTCATCTTATTAAAACCTTCCCTAAATCGTTTTGGTATAGCATAGAAGAGATTTATTGTTGACTCGTTCAAATGTTATTATTGTGGACTGGTTCATTTTGGTAGCGCTAAGAATGAATATCTCTAAGTGGAAGCCTTTATGCTTATTGGGCCAGTTTATTTATAGTGATGGGAGAGGATAGCATTGTTGAGAAGACTAATAGAGTTGGTATTATAAAATGTAGAGTAAACTGCAAAAATCATCCGTAAGAGTTTGTACTTTTTGGCACTAATCATCCTTAACTAATACTATTGCCACTAATCATCCTTGAGCGATGAAACGTTCGGCAAAAATCATCCACCACCACGCATTATGAAGGGTAATTATGTCATTTAAAACACACATGGATGATTTATGCCAAAATATGTTTAAACCACGGGGATGATTTTTGCAGTTTTACAAAAAAAAACTAATATTCATAATTACTATTGATTTTTTACTTTTTTTAATTAAATCACCACTTCATTATAATAATAGAATTTACAACAAATTAGAGGGGAGCCAAGATACTATCTGGGCCTTCACTCATTTGCGTCAAAGGCGATATTATTATTATTATTATTATTATTATTATTTTATTTATTTATTTCTATTATATTTATTTGTAATTTACTTATTATATTTTTAATTTTTTTATTATTATTTTTAATTTATTATAAATCACTTTATTAGAAATTTAAAGGATTTATAAAAAGTTATTGGGAAGCCGGGTATTATCTAGGCCACCACTCCTTGATGTGTGTGTTTATCTGACTGGGACTTCCGCATTTGACACAAACCATGATGGCTGATTGATGCGGCACAACGTAAACGTGTAAATGTGGAACAAAATCAGCCATCCTGGTTTGTGTCAAAGGCGGAAGCCCCAGTCAGATAAACGCACACATCAAGGAGTGGCGGCCTAGATGATATCTCGGCTTCCCAATAATTTTTTTGTAAAATAAAATACGTAAATTACAAATACAGTGAATAATAATAATAATAATAATAATAATAATAATAATAATAATAATAATAATGAAGTGATGTTTATAAAAAAATAAAAATAATAATAATAATAATTGTAACATTAGTTTTTTTAGTAAATTGCAAAAATCATCCATGTGGTTTAAACATATGGAGGGTAATTATGTCATTGAAAACACACAAGAATGATTTTTACCGAACGTTTCATCACTCGGGGATGATTAGTGCCAATAGTATCGGTTAGGGATGATTAGTGCCAAAAAGTACAAACCACATAGATATAGATTATTATAGATATAGATGAGATGAGGAAGTAAGTCCATAATTAATCTTATAAAAAGCCATTGGTAAGATAAAAAAAAAGAAGGTCCTACCGGGAGTCGAACCCAGGGCGTTGGATTCAAAGTCCAGAGTGCTAACCACTACACCATAAAGATACATTGAGTCACAAGCCAAACTGTATATGAATTTGACTACACGTATTATGTCCAAAGCACTTGAAACTCGACCAATTACTCATCTATCATATGATTCTAACTGGAAATATGAGTTCATAAATGACTATGACGTTACCATATTTGGCTATCGAAACTCATACCCGAACCTTAAATTAACACAGACCTCTGAACCATTAAAGTATGACCCTAGACTTTGAGCATTCGAAACCATTAAGAGGCTCCTTCTGGTTGTTTCAAACTCACTGAACGCTAACCATTTCAGCACCGCACGCTAAACCACTCAATATAATTTATAGAGGAGTAGATATATCTTTTTCAAAAGTCACAAGTCTAAATTATTAATAGTGTAACTGGTTAACACTTTTACTTTCTCAAATTTAACATTTAATTGATGATTACAAGTTTGGTGAGTTTTTCTTATAAACAAATCCATTAAAAAATATCATTATTCGAGGACGATTACTATACGGTTGAAATGATATATTTGAAATGAGACTTATATTTTCAGATTTTACACAATTTTAAATTTATTATTTTATAGTAATGCATTTTGTCTCAAAATTATTACCGTAAGACTTTTATTTTTATGAAGTTCCAAATGTTTTATAATGTAGTATAAATGGAATGAGGCTAATGACATAAAAAGTCATTAAACTTGACACTTTTTGTCTTTATGTGTAGCCATAATTTTTTTACCATTCTGTCATCAAACTTTCAAAAGTCGATCATTGTGTGTATTTTATGACTATTCAGCTATGTAAAATGACTATTTTACCTTTCGAAAGAAGAAAATATTAAGGGTAAAATGGTCACAAAATACACACAATGATAGACTTCTGAAAGTTTGGTGGCAAAATAGAGAAAAAAAGATAGTCACACACAAAGACAAAAAATGTAAATTTATATGACTTTTCAAGTCATTAGCCCAATGAAATAAGAAAACTTTATTATATATATGATTTCATTTGAGGTTTACATCTCACAATATAAATACTTTTTTTTACGTTTTCTACTAAATTATAAAAATTGTTCTTTTACTTGAATTATCGTATATTACATTATTTTTCAATTAAATTTTGATCATTTTACGTTGTATGCATAAACGTTACACAAAACATTTAACTAAAATATTAAAACTATAACTATCTTACGCTATAAAATCTTGTTGCTATACACGATTTCCCGTCTAGTTAAAAAAAGGGTACATAACTTGTACGTGTGTGTGAATACTTGTTTATTGCAAAACAAGTTTCTGATCCCACATCGGTGACAGAAAAGAAAAGATACCAGCTTATAATATGTGGTTTATGTGATGTATGCAAGTTAGTATTAGTATTCATGTTTTTTTTTTTAACGGCGACTTTATATAAAAACTAGCAAACGCTAGACACAAAACAATTACAAAAGATTGCTATCATCTATGGGGTTCCTTAACTAGCCGATCCAAGAAATACTAAATTTAGGATTTCTAAATGAAATCCATAAAAAAGATTGATTTACAATACTATCCCATATAAGCGCCTTCTTGAGTTTAGAGACCAAAAGAGAAATCACTCTCTCGCATTACTGCTCTCTCACGTTCATATCGTCCACAACATCGAGTGTAGAAATCAGCAATCCCTTTTGGAGAATAGCCTAGCTTTCTTAAAATATGTCAAGCGTTCTAACCAGACACTCCGCCCACACCACTCCGATAAGTTAAGAGATCTCGAATTTTCAAACTTTTTCTCTTGAACGGCAATTTTTTTTGTTGAACAGGGCCTAGAATTTTATTAAAAAACATACATAGCAATGGCTAGAGAAACAAAATAGAAAATTACAACGGAAAAGTTCAAGTATGGGTGTTGAAGACAAACTATCACATCTAAATTATTGTTTTTCCCTAGAAGGTGTGCACCATAAAAAAGATTCCGCCCTAACGATATCGTCAAAGATGACTTCTTTTTTAGGGTGAGACTCCGTAAACAGAAGTTGATTCCTAAACAACCAAATACTCCACCAAGCCGTGTAAAAAACGCCTTCCAACACCATTTTCGGATTAGAATGCATCCGAATATCCTTGAACCACGAAAGCCATGAAGAGTAAGAAACAAAAGGAGACCAAACCAAATTCCACCACTTGCAAATGGAGCGAGCAATGTCAGACGCCATGTTACAACCAAAGAAAAGATGGTCCAGGTCTTCAAGACCAACAAGGCAAATGGAGCATGAAACAGGGGCCACCGAAACTCCACGACGAACCAGATTAAGCCGAGTAGGAAGACGATTCAACGAGACCTTCCAAGCAAAAATGTTAAGCTTAATGGGGATGAACTTAACCCATCTAGTAGGAGTATCGACTTTAGGAAGAAAGAAATCATCAAGAAGATATCGAGCATCTTTAACACGAAAAATACCATCACCATTGAGATCCCAAACCCACCGATCATCCATATTGGAAAGGATAACATTATCAAGCAGATCGAGGAGATGAGAAAATTGAGTGGATTCAGCCCCACCTCTCACTTCACGACGAAGGGAAGAACCGAAAGGGTTATTCAATTTGTCTGCCACCGAATCATCTTTATTGATATCAAGAGCATACAAGCGAGGAAACATAAGACAAAGACGAGAGTCACCAATCCATGGATCCTTCCAAAAGTTGGTATTTCTACCGTTGCCAACACGAATCTTGCAATGCGAGAGAAAATCAATACCTTGCGACTTAAGAGTATTTACCTCTTTGATGATAGAGCTCCAAAGAGAGGGATAGGAAGCCGAAATAACCTGCGTATTTGAACCGTGAGTGGCTTGAATGAATCGAGCCCACAAAGAGTCATCTCGAGATAAAAATCGCCACATCCATTTAAAGAGGAGCCCTCTATTTAACGCAAAGAAGCTAGAGACTCCTAAACCTCCATTTCTTTTAGAAGCTAGGACCTTTGTCCATTTAACCCAAGCTATCTTCCTTTCTCCTTCCCGAATACCATTAAAAAAATTCCTGCGAATAGCCTCCATTGAAGAAAGCACAGTCTTAGGCACCTTGTAAAGAGACATGTTGTATATAGGGGTAGAACCAAGCACCGACTTAAGGAGAGTTAGGCAACCTCCAATTGACAAAGTTTTAAGCTTCCATGTGGTATATCCTATATCATAACACGGGGTCGATTCTTGGATTTGGCTAGTTTCTAGAGAGAGAAACACTAGAGAGAATATATTCTAGAGAGAGAAAGTATTTTCTTTGTAAATGAATTTATGACTAGCTTACCTTTTCCAAAGTTGGAAGAGGCTATATATAGTACTTACAATATACCGGGTATTCGTACCCGACTTAAATCCGAAAAACGTACTATTAACTATTAAACTACGAGCTATAATAAACAGTAAAATACACGGGGTGACCGAGTCTTTTTCTAATATCTAACAACCATAAACTAAGAACCTATCTTTAGTAATTCTTAAATACTTAAGAATATTCTTTATAACTATCTAATGGTCACCTGGATTCTGCTGATGGCGACTCACCATGCTCAAGGCAAAGGAGACATCAGACCTTGTACAAGTCATAGTATACATGATCGACCCTACAGTTGAAGCATATGGGACTCGACTCATTCTGTCTAGTTCTTCATCAGTTTTCAGACATAGATCCTTACTAATCTTTATGCTATGATGTAAGGGTAGATTCCCTTTCTTAGAATTCTCCGTTTTGAATCTTTTCAAAATTTTATCTAAGTACGTGTCCTAACTAAGTCCTATAAGACGTTTTGACCTATTTCTATAAATCTTTATACCAAGAATATATGTTGTATCTCCCAAATCTTTTAGAGCGAAACATTTCCTCAACCAGTCTTTTACACTTTGTCACATTGGGATATCATTTCCTATGAGTAGTATATCATCCACATATAATACCAAGAAGACTATAACGTTCCCACTGAC
>BQNB010209974.1:0-10302 GCA_026074375.1 Tanacetum coccineum
ATGGACGAATATAGCTTTGTCATTCATCGAGATTCGGTTGCATTAACCTTTGGTTCCTTAGGACTGTTTTACAATATAAATACTGTACCTGTGATCGGGTAGATTCAAAGAATCTCCTTGACAGGGTTTCCAGATCAGTTTTAGATCCTCTAACGCGTATGAATTAGATTCATCGTACTTGCTTGTTCTCAACACCAGAACATCTCAAAGCAGACAATACGATATGAGTGAATCAGATAGTTACTATCTTTCTGATTGAGTCGTCAATTCATTTACTGGACCATTATCGATATCCAGTTAACACAAGCTTAATCCATATAGAATCTCGCAAGTCACCTACCGCAGTGCTATTTGATGATGACACTGGAAGGATTTCCATTCATCACTGTGAATACTAAAGAGTATCAATCTGAATGTTCTAGCAAAATTACAAGGATAATGCGTAGGACTCTTGTTAACAGCTTGTGAACTTAATGGTGTTCAACAAGTGTTTGTCATAGAAGGTGTCCTAATGAGATTTATTTATTGATCTCTTTGCTCTAGACTCGATTAGTGTGTTTTGGTTTTAGTACTCGAAGGCTGGAGCAGACTGCCACCTATTCAATATTAACTAACTCGGAGTGAGAAAGTCTATAGAAGTCATGTGTATCTCCGTAATAAATGAGACAAGTTTATATTGAGAGAAACTCAAATGGCTGGGGAGGGTTGTGTATTGCATCACTGGGTCCATGATGTCATTCTTCAGTATCAGAATTCATCTTCGTGAAATCCGATAGATTATGTATTGACCCAGTTTCTGCCTAAATGTTTCTGGAGGGCTGCTTTCTTTTGACCCTTTATCCATACATTTCTTTTTCATTCTTCAACCCCTTCAATGCTTACCAAGACGTCATTACTAACACCTTGTTGTGATTGTTCCAATGTTAGCTCAATCTTAGTCGGCATTATTCCCTTATTCTTATTCTTGTAACAGCTGGGATTGTGACAATAGTGAGCTTGTATGGACCTTCAAGAATGCATTTCCTCAAGGCATCACCATTTGGTCTTGTATTAATGTATCTTAGGAAACGTGATTTCCATTGAGCCTATCTTCCCGTTACAAGCATTGGTGGACGATCTCTCGATCCAGCTTCCATGATGTTGTTATGCATTTGACTGTCGGTTGTAGTTGTTGTAATTGGATTAGTCATGATGAATAATTAGTTAAATTATGAAGTGAAAATGATTTGTAGGATCCTAAGTAGGTAAAGTGATTGTTGTTGTGGATTGAATTCAATTAACGTTCATGGGATTTTACAATTCTTTGATTTAAACCGAGAAAAGAATAGAATCTTTCGAGGGATTTTACAAAATCAAGAAGAAACCGTGAAATAATGAAGAATTGTTGATGTTGAAATCGTTATTGTTGATGAAGAACATAAACTTTTGTTAACGATTGATGAGCTAAAACGACTAACGGTGCACTAACGATTCAATTTGGAAGACTAACCGCTTAATTATAGGTATTTAGGACTAACGGTGTAAACTTGTTTAAACATTGAGGGTTAATAAACAAGAAAGGACGAGTTGTGAATTGGGCTTAAAGGTCAGGGACTAAAGTTGTAAAATTTGAAATTTAGTTTAATAAAAAACAACTTTTCCCACCCTGGTGCGTCTTCTTCATTTTAAACTTTTATAAAAAGTAACGAATGTATATTTGATCTCGCGAACATCGTCGGTAAAAAATAAACACACCACGATGATCGAAAAAGGATCGCGATCGTAGTGATATAAGTTAGAAGTCCCGTAATTAACCGAAACACAAAACCGAAAAACCCAAAATGAATTGAAACGTGTTTAATTCATCTTAACGTGTGATGTTTAGTTTGCCTTAGTCATTTATGATTAATTCGCCTCCAAGAAAGTATTAATTCGAATCCAAAAAGTATTAATTCGCCTCCAAAAAGTATTAATTCGCCTTGTGATTCTTTGCTTAATTCGCCTCTTACTCGAAATGCCTTAATTTTCCTTCTACCAAAATGCCTTATTCGCCTTCTACCAAAACGCCTTATTTCGCCTTCTACCAGCAAGCTTTATTCGCCTTCAGATAGAAACAAAAACGTACCATGTACAATTTTTTTCTTGTTACCAAAAACCAACAAAAACGTACTCGTTCTTCTTGCTAAAAACGTGGATCTTGATCTCCTTGTTGTTTCAAACCGTAGACCACTCAAATAAGCCAAGAAATAGCTTAACAAATAAGCTACTTAACCCCACAAGAATAAGCTACGAAAGAGTAGAGCAAATAAGCTTTTCCCAAGAAATAAGCCATGAAAAGAAAACTATAAGCTTTTTTTTGAGAGATACGCTTAAACTAAATAAAGCTGAGAGAAATAAGCAAAAACTCTAAAACTTGAAAATAAGGTGTACCCTTTATAAACTAAAAATAAGCTCGTATAAGCTGTGTTGATTTCAAATAAGCTATGAAAACCAACAAGAAGCTACTACAAAGTTTTAACAACTAGCAAGAAACGTTTTTATATTGTAAAGAACCAAATAAATATGTGACGCGTATGAGCCCAACATGAGTTATAACAGGCCATGATAAAGTCCAATGATTTTCAAACAAATAAGTAAACCCATTTAAGCTTAAGAAAAACAAACCCATGACCTCTAAGAATTCCAAAATAAACGAAAATAAGCTCAAAACTAATATCACAAACGAACACTAAACCCACCCGTGGCGAGTGATACCAATTGTAGAAACCCAGAACCACTTTTACTACACCATTGATTTATCAAGAAAATAGATAAGAAGAAAATGAAGAAGAGTAGAGAGAGGTTAGAAAGAGAAAGTAGAGATAAAAAGAGATGGTTGATTACAATGTAAAAATACAAATGAGACCAACACCCTCTCCACACTTGGAGAGGGGTATTTATACCAAGTATTGGACCGGCCTAAAGAGGCTTTCTTTGGACCGTTTGGTATTTTATCTTGCGTCGGGCTCGGGATTACTTTGGACCTTAGACCAAAACACGTACAATATTAGATTAATTATCGAGCCTGATTCCCGTTATAGCCTATTACAAAATATATTAAATAAAGACTGTGCTTCCATGATTTGTAGCCGAGCTTCCTTGTTCGACTTAATTTTTTGAGGCTAACAAATATGTTTTTCGGAAAAGTTTTATAAAAATATATTTTCACGATTTATCCTATGTATATAATTTTTACAGAATTTTGGCATGACCCGTTTGTGTTTACATGTTTTCTAAAGTCGTAGACTTTAATCAAAACTTACTTTCAATTTACACTTCATAAGTTCGATCAATATTGTATCAAAATCCTTTATAATTAGTCTGATATGCAAAAAGGTATTAAATAAATTCTTGGTTCATTAATAAGATATCATAACCTCTTAATAAGCCAAAACAACATAAGCCGAACCCAAAGCATATTGAATAAGCTCGTGGTTCGTGGTTTCTTGTGTGGGACGTGGCTTATAAGCCCATTAAGCCTTATTTAGGATTATTTATTAAGCCAAATAAGCTAAATATTTTGTCCTTTCAAAATAAGCAAAAAATAAGCCGAATAAAATATAAGTCAAGCCATCTAAGCTCGAACAACATTTCCTTGTGGTTTCCCTTATTGGGCCGATTCACAAATGAGCCCAATAAGCTCAAATAAGTTTTCCCAAAAGCTTATTTAAATAAGCCAAACAAAATAAGCCATAAGTTATCATTTTCATTACACGAAAATAACCACGATCATAAAACTATGATTTCCTTATATTCACTTTATTTATTTTTGAACCCATATACAACCTTTTAAGGTTTACGTAGTTTAAAAATGTAAACATTGATTATCCGTTTATACAACTAGTATATATGCATAAAGATGATCATAAAAGTACAAGTTTTATAAAGATTTGATGACTTACACGAAATGAAGGATTAGTGGATGATTAGAGACTAAAATAACCCAAACGTTGTATAAAGACTACCCAAATCTTAACACGATCAATATAAATTCAAGGTCTTCAAAGGTCTTTGATCAAAAGATGAAAATAGAATGGATTTGCGAATGTGTATGTGTGGACGCCGAGCAAGAACAAGAGAGAGGAAGTGTGTGAAATTTTTGATGTGAATGAATGTTCAAATGAATGGTTTGCTTACCTTATAAGCAAAAAGGACCAGATACACATTTGCAAGAATAAAGGAAAGATGTTGGTTGTGCTAGTCCTTGTGGTGTGGTGATTGGCGAACGTAAGAGGGAAGGGGGGGGGGGGGTTGGGACCAAAATTTGATTAGTTAATATTTGAATTTAGAATCCTAGGATAGATATTTTTACAAGAGTAGAGATTTTAAATATTTGCTCAAAACGTAAAAACGCGAAAACTGTCGAAATACTACGATAATTGGTAACCCGGTTCACTCCCGGTAACGCTTCTCAGATTAATACGGAATAACTTCCCGGTTAAACGAATAAATTACACGTAACTTATAAACTTTAAATTATTGGACGGAAAACAATTAGAGTACTAGACGAAAATTTACAAGTTGTGACACCTTTAATATGGTTGATCCCTCTTAAGTGTTTTAATGCATGTAATGTACTCTTAGGGGCCTTGTAATAGTCTTCATACTACCTTACTTGTGCGTTGCCTTAACGGAATTACGATCCAATGGATGATGAACCCATATGGGCTACCGATAGTGTTGTCGCTCTGACTCCCGGTTTCGCAATCACCGTTCCTAAAACAGCAAACGAATTTGCCATTAAAGGTAACCACTTGACTCTCATCAAGGGAAACCAAATTGATGGTAGAACCAAAACCGATCATCATCAACACATTTACGAATTTCTCGAAATATGTGATATGTTTAAATAAAGAGACACCGAGAATGAAGTTGTCCGCCTAATGATGTTTGCCCTATCACTCACTGGAGAAGCAAAAATATGGCTGGGCGAACTCAACGAAGGAACTATCAAAACGTAGGATGAACTTCGAACCGCTTTCATTAGCCTATTCTTTCCCCCAGCTCTTTTCAATCGACTCCTCGAAGAAATCCGAGCATTTTCTCAACATGAAAATGAATCTCTAACCGATGCTTGGCTTCGTATGAAGGAAATGCTCAGAAACTGCCATGGTCACAATCTGTCCAAAGGCAACATTATCAAAATCTTTTACCATGGACTCAACGAAATAACTCAAGAAGTTCTAAATGCCGCAGCTGGTGGTATTTTCCTCTATAAAACACCAAATCGAGCTTATCAGCTTCTCAAAGACAAAGTCTTACTCAAGCTCGACTGGGTTAAAAACCAAAAAAACTAAATCATCTCTTAAGAAAACCGTTGCTTTCGCCGTTGAAGGTAGCAGTAATTCCGACACTGACAAAATTATGGCTCAAATGGATGCCATGACCATGAAAATGGATGCTCATTATAAAGATTTTCAATCTCGTTCAAAACAATCAAACCTTGACGACGATGACATACCCATGTCACGTGAAGAAGAATCCAAATTCATGCAAACTTTCCATCGTACTCGTTTTTATAATGATTACCGCGATCGTTATTCCAACCGTGATAACTGGCGATCAAGTGGAAGAAACGATTACAACTGAGACAACTATCAATCTCACTCTGATGATAAACCCGATCTTCAAAAACAACTAAGTGATTTCATCAAAGCTCAACACTCGACCAACTCTTTTGTCAAAGACACTTTTATGGATCTCAAAATCAAACTCGAAACAACAACCAAAAACCAGCAAGCCTCGATTCAAAATCTCGAAGCTAAATTCGACAGACTTGCTGACAAGCAATCTGGTTGACCTTTTGGATCTCTTCCTAGTAACACTCAACCTAACCCGAAAGGTAGTTCATCTAAACCTTACCAACCATCGCAAGCTCAAAACGAGCACGTAAACGTCGTATTTACACGGAGTGGTAAATCCTATGACCCACCAGATAACCCAAATGATCAACAAAACAATTTGAAAACTCCTATCAACTTTGATAGCGATGATGAAGATTATGAACCTACACCTCAACCCAAACCTAAAACACCAACACCAGTCAAAGAAACACCGATACCTAAACCATACAAACCAAAAATCCCATATCCTCAACGCCTCAGATAAGAAAAAATGGAAGCTCAGTATGGAAAATTCCTCGACATGATCTTAGCCGTTCGAATCAACGTACCACTTGTTGATGTTTTAGCTGGAATGCCTAACTCTGGCAAGTTTCTCAAAGAACTCGTTGATAAGTGTTAAAATGTATACATAAAATACCCAGGATTTCGCCAATAAAAGCCAAAAATATGCCAAAAGATGGAAATATGTGTGCTTTTGTGTCATAATGTGCAGGAAAGGATATCAAAGTCAAAAAGAGCAAAAACAAGCGAAAACCGACAAGAAACGGAAAAGACAAGTACAAGAGAGAGATTTGAATCCAATTTCAAAAGCCGGATCAAGACCGTGGTCGAGAAAAGACAAGAAAGCAAAGGAAAATGACCACTTTGCCCTTACAATGGAAGATTAAAAGACTAAATTACCCTTTGGGCCTTTCTACATCATTTGGATCACAAAAGCCCAACAAAAGCCCAATACAAAAGCCCATTTCCTGTTTCAAGAACTACAAGGGCCAGAAATGTAAATTCTCAAACTTCTTTATATACTACACGGGTCAAAAAGAAACACAAGGACTACTTTTGCAAATACCCTAAACTTTCAAATGAAACGCGGGTTATACTTTCCTCTAACAACCCTCTAACTTCTTTTCCCGCCAAAACCCGAAACAAACCCAACTTCCCTAAATCACCTTTCCCGTCTCTTCCAACTCACCCCATCTCGTATTTACCAACTTCCACATCATTTTGCACACGTGGCAACCTCCAATTGGTGCGAACACCTCACCATACATCATCAACGGCTAAAAATCAAGTTTAAAGTGATCAAGGGCTAGGAATGATGGAAGTTCTCATCCTCTCTTCACTCTCATCTATAAATAGAAGCTTGTAATAGATAGTTAGAGTGTTAGATAGTTAGTGAGTTAAATTTTCTTTGTAATTTTCTCTTTTCAATTTACGTTTACTGTTCATTGTTTCGAAATTAAGCTTTTAAATCTTTCAAATCAATTGTACTTTGTGTTTCGTAACTTGTATTCTTCCTTTAAAAGCAAATAAAAAAGTTGAGTTGAGTTTGTTTTCAAGTTTTCATGTTATAAGCTAGTTTAAGCTAATAAGTTTAAAATAAGCTCAATTTAGCTTATTTTGTTTCTTTTAGTTCAAAAATTGTTCAAAAATTGTTAGAAGCTTTCTAAATACTGATTTTGTCTACTTTAGTTAAAAAATGTTCATTTGAGTTCAATTTGATTCAATATTGGAAGCTTATGGAGTAATAAGCTCATTTTAGCTTATTGAGCTTATAGCTTAATGGTCTAGAGGCAAGGTGCCATATAGATTTGGAATTTAGAGCCACTCACTCAGAAAGAGTGGCTAGTGTCTGAGATTACAAAAGTTCAGGTTTCACACTCTATATTTCATTTCAGCATTTGAAGCTTATTTTAGTAGCTTATTGTGTTACTTTTTGTGCTTAAATCTGCTTAATTCTGTTTAGATAGCTTAGAGATTCAAATGTTTTTAAGCTGTGTAGTTAGAACTCATTAAAGTTTCATTACTTAAAATTCTGTCATATTAGTAGGAAAAGCTAGCTGAGTAACTAGCTTATTTCTGTTAATAAGCTTTAGTTTTTAGTGTTAAAATAGCTTAATTAGTTTAGTTTAATACTGAGTAGATAAAAGGTTTTAGCATTTTTAGTTTTAAAATAGATTCTAAGTGAAATTCATTTGGGACAGTGAATGTTAAAGAGTGTTTGGTAAAAGGTGGTTTTGACCTTTAAAGTCAACAAGAGACTGTCAAAACTTTTTACATAGTTTAAATTTTCAAAATTTTCAAGTTTAAAAGAGGAATTGAAAGTTAGTTTGTAGAATTTCAAAAGTTAAAGCTTAAAAATCCTTTGCCAGCACCAGGACAGTTTAATGTTCAAGTAATTTTATAGTTAAGTGTTTCACAAGTATTCTAGTGTTCAAGTTTGTTTAATGTAGGTTGAGTAACATTTAGTGAGTTAGTTATGAGTTCTGAATTTAGAGTTTTGGCCTGCATTTGAATTTGTGTCAAGTATATCAGCATAAGCAGTATTAACTTAGTTAATACTGCTGTTGCTCATCACTTTTCTAGCTACTCTTTAGCTCTTGTAATTAGAAGATAGAAGTTAGTATTAAGCATTTTAGAAGTACTCCATTAGCTCTTCATAGATAATCTTTTAAGTTTCATTTTTAAGCTTTTAGTCTAGCTTAAATGTTCCTGCAAAAGTAGTTTTAGCAACAGCTTAGATTTTTAGCTTATCTCTTTTGATTTCTAATTTCTAGTTGTTATTTCAAAATTCCTTTTATCTAGGTGTACTCAATAATCATAGGATAGCTTATTTCCAAAATTTCAGTTTCTAGGAATTAGTAATAAGCTAATTAGCTTATTAGGATTTACTTAAAATCAGTGAATAAGCTGAACCTTAGCTTTTTAAGATCAAATTTCTTGCTAGTCTAGATTACTATTAGCTTATTTCTTTTTAGACATTCTTAGTACACATCACAAGTTTCATTTAGCTTCTTTTGGTTTTAATTTTCATTGAATAATAAGCTAGATATAAGCCAAAGTTTGAAAAAGTTAGAATTTCAAATGAAAACCTTAGTTTCTGTAATGCAGATTTAAATGCTTAATTTTTAGCTTATTCAGTTGATAAAAGTTCCAAGTGCTTTTATTAAAGTTGTAGTATTAAAGCTCAGGTCCAACTTTGCTGTTTTAAGTTTTTGCTTATTTTCACTTTTTAGATAAGCCAAAAATAAGCTAAATCGTAGGGTTTGTTTGGTACATTTTTAATAGTTAAAGGTTGCCCGTTTTCATTATAGTGTAAAATTTAGTTAGTTACCCCGCCTACCCTTTACTTTCATTCTTTGCATTTTCTACCCTGTTCTTTTAGGATAAATAAAATAGGATTTATATTTTTAAAATTAGTTTAATAAAATTAGGGTTTAGGTTTTAATTAGTAAAATTAGGGTTCAATTGCTTTATAAAAATTAGGCATTTTTATACCATTAGTTTTCTGCACATTTTTAGTAGTTAAAAATCATTTTTCTTTATTTTTCCAATTGAATTTGTATTTTCTAGAAATTAAAATAGGTTTTAGGTAATTTCTTTTTCTTAATAAATTCATAGAAAATAGAAAAATAGTTGGAAAAATCTAATTCTTTTTGTAATAATTTTCTTTTTCATTCTAGTATTTTTGAAAAATAAAAATAGAATTTTAGTGTTAATTTTTAGAAAAAGTTTATTTTTAGTAATTCATTTTTCTTTAAAAAATCATAGAAAATTCAAAAATAGTTAAAAAATTCTAATTCTTTTTCCTAAAATTTTCTTTTTAAATTTGTGATTTTTAGGTATAAAATTTGTTAAAAGTAGTGCCTTAGATTTTAAATTTCAGTTTTAGCTCACGTTTTTAATTCACGTTTGTTAATTTTTCGTATTAGTTAAACGTTTTTAATTCTTTAATTGTTCTTAGTTTAATTGTGCTATTATATTCGTAGTGTAATTCAAAATTCAAAAATCCTTTATTCATTCTTAACTTGAATCCGAATTATTCTCGAATCTCAATTCACGACTTCGTTGGGAAACGACCCGAGAAGAAATACTTCCCGGTTAAAAATATACATATTGTGTTTTCTTAAGTGAGATTTTATCCTTTTATTTCTCTTGTTTGAGAAGTAATTTGAAAAAAATTGTCACGGGATTAATACTATATATATAAATTTGACTAGTGCTTACACGCATACCAGTATATGAGAACATCTGTTTTATCATCTAAATCTATTTTCATAAACTTTATCTTTTGTTCATACCAAAGTTGTCCTTGTTGATGAGCAACTAATTGTGCTTCAACTTTCTTAAGACCTTGAGAATATGCCTTTATTTCTATGCTAGCATCATTAAGTTGTTCTCTCTGAGCATCATAGAGTTTTTTAAGATTAGCATAAGACTCTTTACACTTATTTGAACATGAAATTACCTCTGTGCCTGAGTCTGAGCTGTTGCAAGCCATCAAAGCATAATCTTCATCTTCTGAATGATTCGTCCAATCTACACCTTCTCCATCAATTGTCACCAATGCTTTAGAATCCTCCTTGTAAAACCTAAAAATCTCAACAAGTGTAAAATTACCAAAATACCCCTAATGAAGAAAATTACATAAAAGCTTAAATAA
>BQNB010209975.1:0-10302 GCA_026074375.1 Tanacetum coccineum
AGAGTGACTGCTGCAGATACATAATTAGATAGGGATTTATTTCACCTCTTATCATACGACTTTGTCTATAAATTAACCTCATCGTGGTCTAGTAAATGATGATCAAGCATAAGTTCTGGAGCTACTAAGTTACCGACCCACTCATATAACTTTATACCACACATATGACCACAATCAACCCTAACTCAAACAAGCTAAAGGCAGAAATTATCTTGGGTATCAAAGATGGGTACCCAAATTCCTTAAGATCTAGAGGCTAACCTTAATATTTAAGTGGGTTGATTTTTGTGCTAGTTAGAATGTTAATCCAGTTGGATATGCACTTTTTAAGTTTTTGAAAAAGCAATATATAATTTTTTTAATTTTCTAGAAAATATCAGTTGAAAGTTTGAAACATTCTGTAGGTTAAACATGGAGGGACATGATTAATTTTTCCTACTTGATACCCCTCCAATCTTAAGTTGAACATTGCCCTCAATGTGAGAACTGATAAATATAGAAAATAAGGAAAATTAAGGGAAAACGGTACTTCCTGGGGTTCTTAAGTTCTCAGTTGAATTCTGGAAAATATGGTGCAAAATAAAACGCCAAGCAAGTGTATTCTACCACATGTAAAATAATACTCCAATTACATAAGTCTCCAAGTGTAAAATGCCAACCACCAATCCAAGCTCCACTTGTTTATTTAATCTGCAAAATAGAAACAACTACGAAAACCGTAAAATACTAAAGCGCACTTTTTTAGGCACCACGGTTGCATTTAGCGTATGCAATAAGCCTTTAAACCCCTCGGTGTCCCTAGTGGACGAGTAATAGTCTTGTGAGGGTTTTCGGCAAATACACCCACAAAGTTCGATAAATTTCTTTTTGGATGCAGAAATCGAGTAAGAAATACACGGGCCCATGCACATCAAACTTATCAAACTGCAAATTTTTATTATATATATATATATATATATATATATATATATATATATAGATATATATATATATATATATATATATATATATATATGTCAGTTTTTTATAGGTTATTATTAATTACTATTACTACTATTACTACTACTACTACTATTCTTTTTGTTTTACTCAACTTGATTTAAGATACCTTGACAATACGGTTCAAGTGTGAATGATTCACATTTAAACGTTGAGGGTATGGGATATTTGGTATATACTCACCGAATGGATAGTCTTTTATTTTGACCATGTGATAGTTTCCTTTCGATGTCTTAATAGGTTTATCCTTTTCGGTTTTATTGTTAACGATGATAGGAGGTGGTGGATCTTTTAGAATTTTCGAAGAATAATCAGACTTTCCACTCCCGGTGAATACGACATTCACGTGCTCGGTGTAAGCTTGAAAGGAGGTGGGTCAATCCTCTCGGTTTGTTCTAAAGATACGGTTTGAGATTTTTCCCACTCATCCATTTTTCTTTCCATGTTTTTAATTCTAGTTTGGAAATTATTTCTGATTTGCTTCATCTTTATAATCGTATCGTTAACATTGTTTTTGAAAAACATATTTGTAACTCTTTGACCATCTAAGAATTTAGTCATTAATTTTTCGAAATCAGTTTTAGATTGAGGTTCTTGGTTGATAGGTTTATACTTTTTCTTAGGTAAAACATCGGTGGTTTTACCATCGTCTCTGGCAAAAAGTTTCCAATGAACAGTTCTCATGCTATGGATACATCTTTTGAAATATTCGAGGTCATTTCTCACATCATTGTTTAATTCTGTCAATGATTTCTCAGAATCATTACGATCATGATGTGATTGGGATGAGAATGCTGAATCTGAGTAATTTCCAGGACTTTTATACCTTCAGATTGGATGTAATTTGCTTCATGACGTTCACACATCGGCGTGTCATCGTTCATGTTATTTTTAAAAGAGTTTCCATTTCTAAGCTCATTGCATTTGTTACGTATATCTTGCAATTCTTCATTTAAGCTTATAATTTGAGAATCTATTTTTATAGTTAGAGCTGCCAATTTTTCCATTAATCGAGAATTATCATTATTGCTATTACTTCCATCGGCGAAGGAAACAGATTTTCGATGATGTTCGGTTTTAGATTTAATAGGCCAATCATGTTCGAAAAGGACTTTGTCCTCGAGAAATTAGAAAGCTTGATTTGGACTTTTGTAGAGGAAGATTCCTTCGACAGTTATGTTCAGGATTCCTTGAGTGGGTTCGTCTAGACCATGATAAAATATTTAAATAATAGTTTCTTTGGTCAGACCGTGCCCATGACATTTTCGAATCATGTTTTTGAGTTGTAACTAAGCGTCGATTAGACTTTCACATACAAGTTGAGAGAAATTTCTAATTTCAAGTAAAAGACGGTTAAATAACGAAGGTGGAAAGAATCTGTTTATAAAAGCTCTTCTCATTTGATCCCACGATGTTATAGACTCTTCATTAAGTTCGTTAAACCAGGTTTTAGCTTCATCGCACAAGGAAAAAGGAAATATCAAAAGCTTAACAGCTTCACTCTGCGTTTCACCGTATCTGAACATGTTGCAGATTGCGAGAAATTCACGGTCATGCGGACCGGCCTGCAGATAACCATCGAATTTATTTTCCCGAATCATATTTAAGTGAGTACTATTGATAACAAAGTTGTCATCAACGTCGAGTTGAATAATGACAGAATTAGGAGTCGGTGCTATAGTCTTAGCACTTTCCCACATAGGCTGATCATCAAGATCGAGAATTATTTGTTTGGGTTCAACATCATCTTCAGGTATATTTATAATGACAAAGTTATTAACGGAAGAATGTCGAGTTGAAGATTTGAATGATTCAATCTTGACGACATCTTTTTGGATAGTTTTAATTTTATAAGTCTTTGTTATTAAATTTTTATTTAATTTATATATTAGATTTACAAATTGTTTTCCGTAAGACAGGAAATTTATACATACATTAAGCATTTTGTAAAGAGGCATCTTTATATATATAATTAAGGCTAATATGATAATATTCCAAATAAAGTAAATTATTTTCATATATTTTTTTATAATTTTTTATTTTTATAGATTTATATATATATACATATATATATATATATATACATATATATATATATATTAATTTAATTATATATAGCGAATAAGGATAAATAAATAAAAGATTTTTTTAGAGGTACGACGTACTTTAGGAAAAATGCGCCGGCTTTTCTAATTTTTTTTTCCGAATATTATGATAAACTAGATAATTACAAATACACAAGGCATATAAATCAGAAAATCAAATATAATTCTAAATGAGTAGAACCTAAGTAGAGTCTAGCAAATTGGGGGTTTTGGTTTTTTAAATAATATTCTGTTTGTGGAAATTTGCAGAAGTGCGGCGTACTTGGGTAAAGTACGGCGTACCCAAGTACGCCGCACTTCCCGGATTTTCAGGAAAACCGGCGCACAAGCAGGATGTGCAGCGTACTTACTGGAGAAAAATGATTTTTGGTTCCCATTTGCCAGAAAACGGTACGACGAGTTTAAAAATTTTGTGAAACAAAATAGCACCTAAAACAAGCTTTAAATTTATAATAACAGAAATACCGATTTTTTACTAAAAACACAACACTCGAGAAGTATACCTGCTCGTGTATAGTATAACTTTAGATAAGTTCAGGTCATTCCACAGGAATTGACGTTTTCACAGTTGGTAATTATGGTGCTAAGGTTAATAAGATTGTCACGGATGAAATTAACCAAATCTTGCATATATCGAATGTTGTAAAGAAAGTGATTAAAAATGATTCAATCAAATTGTGGAAACTAAAAGGGGGGGGGGTTGAATAGTTTACATGTTCGTTTTACGTTTTAAAACTTTGCATTAAAAAATGTTTAGATTCGAGTTATATGTTTAACCAATTCACAATATGAACCAACAATAACTATCTAAACTAAACTTGTTTACTACAACAATATGTAATGAGATAAGGAGAGAGACATCAATACCATGACATCAAGTATTTCATATGGCACAGCTAACGAAGCAAATCTTCGCCCTACTCCACTCCCGAGTTCCGACTCGTAGATTTCACTATGTTAAAAGCTCCCTTTAGGGGGAAAACCGTTTACATTCGCTTACATTATTTTCGACATAAGTAAGTGTGAGTCTAAATTTTAGCGTAGACCCAATCTACCACTTTCACAAGATTTACACAATCACAAGATATTCACAATTCGATTACACAATATCCGAATCACACCACTACACAAGATAAATACAATAGATGTTTAGTACTTAGAAGAATAGAGATGATATCACTAATCAACGCTTTGTTTCTTAACGAATACGAGTGTTCTTCTCTTGAACTTGACAGAGGGGAGAGATGAGAAGAAGATAAAATCACTTGAAACAAGATCTAAGTATGTTAGTGATCAAGAGTTTTAGTGAGAGAAAGAAGTTTTAGAGAGAGAAAGAAGAGACTGAAATATTTCGTGCAAAGAGAAATATTTTTCTGCTGGGAGTGGAGCAGTATTTATAGACAGGAAATCCCAACGGTAACTGGTGGCGGTCCCGATGATCCCATATATATATAAGGGGGCCGCCAGGCCTATAAGGGGGCCGCCACTAGACTCCGCTCATGTTTTTGTATTTTTGTGGTGAAGGTTGTATATGTTATGGAACCTTCCATTTTGGGGGGAAAATTTGAATTTCAAATTTTAAGTTTTTAATAAAACTTTTCTTTTAATTAGAAAATATTTTGTAAATGTATTTTTGAGAAAATACTTTTGTAGAATTAAAAGTGAGGATTAAGAGAAAAATATTTTCTTGATCACTAATCATGCTTAATTATTTTGTTTGTCCATACCTTAAGTGATCACTAATCTTAGAAATGGAATTTTGCATTTAATAATTTGTGAACGTTTATTTTTATTGTAAACGTTTTTACATTTTGTTATTATCAAAACGTTGAGAGGTCGAAAAATATAAATAACGTTTTTAGACATTATTTGTATTAACAATCTCTCCCTTTTTGATGATGACAAAATATAAACTCATTTTAAATAAAATTAAAGATGTCAAATTATTAAATGAGTTATGTTCCATTTCTCCCCTTTTTTTGTCGAATTCAAAAAGAATGATCGTCGAGTTGTTGAAGGAAGAAAGAAATCGACGATATCAAGACTCCCCCTTGATGTATGCTCCCCCTTGTTCGGGGCACCAAGGGATCGATCTTACGAAAATTGTTTTGCTACAAAACAAGGTTAGAAGTACAAGTGCAAGACAAATATCTTTTAAGTAAACACATTGTATTTAATTTAACAAAAGAAGAGTTTCATTCAACCAACAAGAAACTCATACAATAGCACATCCAACTAATACATTCAACATAAAATTGAAAACTAGAGCTAATACAAGATAAAGAGAAACAATACTACATAAGTTTTAAATGATTCATTATTCATAAAGAATGACTTTTTGAGCAAAAGGTTTAGGGTGACACGTTTATGAAAACATTTGAAGACTTTTCAAGGTGGAGATGGAAAGTGTGAGGTGATTGCAGTAGTGAAGATATTCAAGATGAGCAAACATGATGTTCATCTCATCTCTTAGAGTGAGGAAAAGGTTTTGGTTGTGAGAACAACATATGCAAGTTGATCCATGATAGTCATGATAGTTGTAGAAAAGAGGATGGCCCATGATAGGTGGTTGAGGTGTGGTGGTGATGATGGTGATGTAGTGTCATAAATGTGATCAAGAGGAGTGATTAGGGACAAAGAAAGTGTGATATCCAAGGAAGGATGACTTTGAAGTGATTGAGGATTTAGAGGTCTGGGAGGAACATCTGAAATGTTGTCAAGCAAAGGGTTCAAGTGATGAGGAGAATTTGGTTCATGTGAAGATGGTGGTGAAATTTGAAGTTTTGAGTGAAAGGAAGAAGATGTGTTCTCTTGACTTGATGATGTTTGATTAGTGGATGTGGTTTTTGATGGTGCATTTAGAGGAGTTAGAGATGAAGAAGTTGTTGTAGGAGAAGGTGTGGTGGTGATATCTTCATCACTAGATATGTTGACAAATAGTTGTCTAGGAGGGATTATGGTGAGTTTGATTTTCTTGGAAGGGTTAGATGAGGAAGCATTTGTGGAATTCATGGTAGAATGAGGTGAAGGAAAATGTGAGTGATGAAGGGATAGAGAAGAGTTCATGATTTAAGGTGGAAGAGATAGATTGAAGAAGTAAGGCATGGGGTTTGAAGTTTTAGATTCCAAAAAGTGTTTGTCAAAATGCAGAAATTATAGCTAGGCCTAGATGGGATAGTGGTCAACTGCACAGAAATTCAGGGGGTCACAGTAGAAGAATCCGTGACCTCTGATGGCGGTCCCTTAATTACCCGGCGGTCCCATATATATTAGGGGGCCGCCCAGTATTTTAGGGGGCCGTTTTCTGGAGACAGGAAACTTTTTCCAGAATTTCCTGATATGCTTGTATTTAAAAATTTCTAAATTTCCCTTTTTTAGTCAATCCTATTTCATCATGAATCATCTAATACTTATTATCCAACTTCACAATATCAACTATCTTGAGTTCTATGAGGGAAGCATATGTAGGCAAATTTTATCAAAAGATAAGCATGCATAATATCATATATAGCAAAGATCTATCGAGGTGCTGCAAGCATTGTTATAGGATATAAAATTGTAAAAGATCATCCGTGGCAGCAAAATTAGCCCATAACTAAGTACTAAGTTACTAATGAGTAGCATAAGATTAAACACCTAAGCATAATAGATTAGTAAATAATATAGATAATAATATCATAAAACAATTTTCCTTATTGCTCACTTCTTCAAGTTCTCCACAACCTTCTAAGACTTTTTTTGATTGACCTTACTCCACCACGTTGCTCATCTCGTAATTGTACTTGACGGTTGATGATTTCGGTTTGGCGGGTGTAAAATGGTTCAAGGTGAGGGTCAATGTTAGGTGGGTTTTTGAAGCACTTAAGGACCTGATTGGTAAAGAAGTGAACAAACGAATGGGGAAGTAGTAACTTGCATGCGAGATCCAACCGTCATTCCCATCATCTCAACATCGTTAAGATGAGATGAAGAATCATCGTTGAGATGAGATAAGGATGGTTGATCGAAGGCGGAAGAAGAAGAAGTGGAATGACGACCTCTTCTTGTGCCACGATCTCTTCTGGGTTTTTGCTCTAGTTGAGCGACAAGATGAGTCATGACACGATCGTACAAGACATAGGACTCATTTTCCAATTTGGGATTTTCCCTAATGATGAATTTAAACAAACGAGTTAATAACATACTATAGGGTAGAATTAACCTCTTTTGTTTAGTAACCCACTCCATTCGTTTTGTCATGAAATAGGCAAGGTTGAATCTTTCGGAGTGTACCACACAATAAAGCATATAACAAAGACATGCATGAACATGATCCCGATTACCCCCTAGACAAAACATATTTTCCCGGATAATTTCTTTTAAAGGCTTTAGGGTTGGCTCAATTTCACGACTTAGAACTTGATATTTAAGAACATCAATTTCTTCCTCATGAGGAATGCGATGGACTTGACCATCTCGATTAATTCAAATAGACGAAATAATGTCCTTAATGGAAGGAAGGTTGGTTTGATATGAACCATCCGAAGGGATACCATATGCCAACTCATCAAGTCTCCATCTATCGGTAAAGACACATGCACCTTCAGAAGGTATATCAAGAATTTGAGCAAATTCTTCAAGAGAGTAAGAGAAGAATTGATTTTGAATAACAAATTCGACAAACATTTGACCTTCGTCAGAATAACTGACTCGATATTGACTATAAAGCTCGAGAATGAAGCGAGCATAAATTTGTTCATTTATTTCAAGGAGACACTCGAACTTGACAAAATGGAACAAAGATCGAACATAGTTTAGATCCATAAAGTTGTCAAAAACCACCCGACCCTCATAAATGTAACGGCTTTCAAGGTCTCTTAGTTTTTCTTTTATAGGAGTATGGTATTCATGTGATATCATTGGTATGTATTCTCTTGTATTTTTATGATCTTCGAATGGCTTACCAGGCATGATTTCCTAAAACAAAAGCGAAATCACATTTTATTACCGTTTCACTTGTAGTTGGTTATGCACATTGCTTCTAGTGTGTGTCTAGATGTAACAAATGTTGAGTAACGATTAACTCGACCTAAATATAAAATCCTAAGAGTTAATCCAAATGCTCCTTAATTTTATTTTGCTCATCTAAACAAGTCAAAAAATACATATGAAGTATGTATCTCAAAATTTATTTATGAGATCATTATGCATGTGTTTGAAAAAG
Organism: Tanacetum coccineum; assembly: GCA_026074375.1. Lineage (NCBI taxonomy): Eukaryota > Viridiplantae > Streptophyta > Magnoliopsida > Asterales > Asteraceae > Tanacetum > Tanacetum coccineum. Next base: position 8,308 of record BQNB010209975.1, read on the forward strand.
TTTTTGTATTGGATTAACAATGCACAACAACAATTTTATTATGTTCCTAACGTGAGTGATTTGAAAATAAAATTGGGGTTTTGGTTCGAAATTAATTTTTCAACAAATTCACTAATGTATGCAAATCCTATATCTACGAGAAGCATATTAGTTATACATTGTATCCTAGTTGTCTTAATTGTACAAAATTGAAAGAAAACACAAAATCCCCAATTTTAATTTTTGGTGTTCATCATGAACCCTAGACTCAAATTGAAATAAAATAGATGAAATGACTTATAATTGATGATCTTTGTGATATTAGGATTGATTATTAGTGTTGATTTGATCTTTAATTGATGTTTTAAGGGTTGAATTTGAGTTTTGATGGGTTTTGGGTCGAGTTCGTCGAGTGCAACACATAAAGGAGTGTTTGTTTTTGTGTTTTGAAAATTTTTGTTTAAGTGTTCCATATTATGGTCTACTGATGGCGGTCCCATATCTCCTGGCGGTACCAAATATATTGGGGGGCCGCCTATATGGGGGCCGCCCTCAGTAAAGGGTATTGGACTTGAGTTTTTAACGAGAATTTAACAAAGAGGAGTGACATTTTAATTTTCATTTCGCGAATTAAAAATGCTTAAAGTACTTCGGATGAAGTATTCAAGTTGTCACGACACGGAATGGAACACGGACTAGAATCAAAACTAGAAGGAGAAGCGGACACATAAGGTTTATGGAATGTGTTCCATCATTCCTAAACCAAGACGTAGATAGTTAAACAATTCATGTTTAAGGGGTTTAGTAAGAATGTCGGCGATGTTGTCGACAGACGGTACTTTTTCGATTGAGATATGTCCTTTCTGGACATTATCACGAAGAAAGTGGTGACGTATTTCGATGTGTTTGGTACGAGAATGTTGCATCGGGTTTTTGCTAAGGTCAATCGCGCCTTTGTTGTTGCACATGATGGGAATGTCGTCGAGTTGTACGTCGTAGTCGATAAGAGATTGTTTCATCCATAGTGTTTGTTGACATGCCTTTTCGGCGCTTATGTATTCGGCTTCGGTAGTGGATATAGCAAGAGCGGTTTGTTTCTTCGAGAACCAAGATGTTAAACAACATCCCACGAACGTACAAATACCGCTAATGCTCTTTCGGTCCACATAATCTCCCGCATGATCAGAGTCGGCATATACTATGGTTTCTATGCCGGTCCCCTTAGGATACCATAATCCTAAGTGCGTAGTGCCTTTAATGTATCGGAAGATACACTTAACCGCTTCAAGGTGAGAGGTTTTGGGAGCCTTTTGGAAGCAGGCACAAAGGCAGACACTAAACATGATATCGGGCCTACTTGTCGTTAGGTATAATAAACTACCTATCATGCCTCGATACTTGGTACTATCTACCGACTCATACTCTTCATCTTTTGTGAGTTTAGTATCAGAGGACATGGGGGTTTTCATTGGTTTAGAATCCTCTAGACCAAATTTCTTAAGCATTTCTTTAATATACTTAGATTGATTAAAGAAGATACCATCTTCCATTTGTTTTATTTGTAATCCAAGGAAGAAGTTAAGTTCACCCATCATGCTCATCTCGAACTCATCATGCATGATTTTGGCAAATTCATCACACATGTCTTGACAAGTCGAACCGAATATAATGTTATCGACATATATTTGAACAATGATGAGATTTGAACTTTTCTTCTTAGTAAAAAGAGTGTTATCTACCATTCCCATTTTAAATTCATGTTTAATAAAGAAAGCTTTTATATTCATGTTTAATAAGAAAAACTTTTAATTTATAAACATGATCTGGGTTTTCAAAATCGATGAATCTCAGAGGTTGTGCCACGTATACCTCCTCATTGATAAAACCATTCAGTAATGCACTTTTTATATCCATTTGGAATAATTTAAAATCTAAGACACAAGCATAGGCTAATAATATCCTAATAGATTCAAGTCTAGCAACCAGGGCATAAGTTTCATCATAATCGATGCCCTC
>BQNB010209980.1:0-10301 GCA_026074375.1 Tanacetum coccineum
ACTTCTTTCGTATCAATCGTTAAGTTTAAAATATCTTACCCTTATTAATAATAACGTTTAGTTACTTTTATTATCCCCATCAAGTTTAGTATTAACCCGTTGACTTTCAAAAGTCAACGTTAGACTTTAATTGTATTTACCTTTTTATACACATTTTACATATATATGTTACTAAATCTGACCCGCTCTAAACGACCCTCTATATCACATTGTATTTTATGTAAAATGATATTCCGGACAACTTTTTAGTTTTAGCCGAGACCCGAAACTCAACAGAAAATGACCAAAATGCCCCTGCAAATTTCTGCAGGAACTTTGACATTTTTAATAAAAACACAGACTTTGACCTTAGGTTTTGACCCGTTATTACTCGATTTTAAGATCAGCGAGCCTCGCGGCAAAGTAAAACATCATTCTGAGCAACTTTTGTGCTTCGCCGGAAGGCCAAAACGGACTCGAAAGTGCCCAAAACGAGCGTTGAATTTCCTGACAGCAAGCACCATTTTCTGTAGTGCTGAATTTTACGCCAAAAATATACATCTCGTTTTAGCTCTAACTTTTTCGTTATTAGGAGTTAGAAGCTACGTTTTATGTCAAAACGATCGTCTAAGAATGCTTTATCATATTTTTCATCCCAAAATTAGATTTTATAAAATCTCGACCCTCGAAACACAAGTTCCGTTTTCTGCTCACAATATACTCGTTACAAAACACGCCAAAATCCGTTTTTGACCCAAAAGCTCATCTAAAATACATCTAATATGGACTATAATTTATACTTAACTCATTCAATCATTTTATAACATCAACTAACTAATCGGTGCAAGATCTTATCGATTCCATCACATGCAACGACTAATATCAAATCGAATGAATAAAACAAACGATACAAAGTATAAAGGAATGCTCACAATGCTATACGGAGCAAGATCGGAAAAATAAAAGTGTCGGGTCGTTCTCCTTGTGTCTTGGCCGTGGCTCACACTCAACCAAACCAAACCCAATCAAATCCAACCAATATACCTTTGATTAATGTAACTTGATTAATCCAATAATAAAATCAAACCCCAAATTAATAAACCCACACCCTTATGTGTTCTTTCTCGGATTCGAACCCCAAACCGAACCAAACAACCTTCACCCTTTTTGAAAAATCAAAAATCCCACTATTATTTCCCACTATTTCTTGATTTAAATCTTGATCAAACCCCTTTGATTTCAAGAAAACTAGAACTTGTGTAAACTTATTGCATGTCCATTTTTATTGCATGGATGATCAAGTTATGACCACCTAAACAAGATTTGTAAGCTAGAAAAATCAAAAACACCAAAGGTGTTTGTTTGGGTACTCGTTCAAACCAAAAGAAAAGATGGAAGGGGAAAACAACTAAAACTCGATTATTTCTTGATTCATATCATTATTGGAGTGATGTTTAACGGTATTTGCAAGATTAAAATGCAAAAATGGTGGCTTGTGTGTGTGTTTTAATATCCGGCTGAACCACAAGACAAGAAGAGAAGGAAAATGTTTTTGAAATTAGCTTTATGTGTGAGAGTGGAGTACTTAAATCAAACTAGGAAGCAACTAGTAATCATTGTCTTGGAAAATAAACACAATTGAGTGTGTTGGGGTGAGCTAGGCGTCGGCCTAGGCCCTTTGGCATGCAAACATATATTTTATTTTCTTTTTCATTATTAATAAAAATCTTATGTAACATTTAATTAAAATGTAACTTGTACTCATTTAAATAAAACGCGAGCCTTAAACGCGAGCTTTGGCCAACGGCACAGAACGAAGGTGACGAGGTTCAAAAATAATAATTTACGACCAATAAAATAATTACCAAGTAGAGCGGTCTGGTGAATTTTTTCGTAGTGTCTAAAAACGATCAACGAACAGCGCGGTCAAACGATGACTCGAGATAAATCAGAAATAAAAAAATTTCAAATTTCCGCCTTCTCATAACCAAAATACGAAAATAATTATTTACGACAAATAAAAATTTAAATGTCGACGTTCGCTCACAAGAATTTATAAAATAATAATTATGACGTCGAATTAGCGATCATCATACGCGTCATGAAACTCGGGTTGTTACAGAATTAGGTTCAGGTTTGATGTCATGTCATGCTGAACTGATTATTGTAATCTTCATCATCATTAATCTTCCAGCAAAGGCGACAAAACCACAAATGCTCATGCATGTCCATGAATTGATACCATAGGTGGATTGCTCAATAATTACTTCACTCGAGATGAGAAGCTAAAAGAATTAGATAAAATCATTTTATAAACTGAACTGAAGTAATTGAACCAATTTTACTCAGTTCTTGATTTAACCAATGACTGTGCTCCAGCAAATGCGACAAAATCCCACATGCTCATGCAAATCCATGAATGAGACATATGTGATTGCTCAGTTACTTCATTAGCAAGATTTTAAAGTTGGTATGCAAAAAAAATTGTGAACTGCCAACATAATGAAAATTTGTTTTTGTTGGGTTAAAGCGCCTTCTGTGAACCTTCAGTTTTCTTCAGTCTTTACTGAAGCTTCAGGTTTTGAATCTATGTCTCAGCATACCCAGTTCAATCAATCTTCTTTTTGTAAGATGATTATCCAGAGATAGCTTGATTTGGAGTATAGTATTGGATTGTTTAGTTTGCCAATCTTAGCACTTGTTATTGCAAACTGTGAGTACCTTTTCACATATGATATCATGGTCAATATGTTGACACATGTCCATAGTATGTTGGCACAACATCCACCAGCAGCTATACCTTCAGTTTCAGCTGAGAACATAGCCACTTTATCAACCAAGATTGCCTTTTTAGCAACAGACAAGTACCTGAAGTACTTTTCTTGTTCATGTTGCATTTAGCATAGTCAGTCTGAGTGTCCTTTAGGTCAAACCATGAAGGCTTTAGATACTAAGGACCAAGGCTGAGAAATCAGAAAGTTCTCTTAGCATCAATAAAGTGGGATTCCTTAGGATTTGCTTGATCTTATTCACAGAGATAAGAGAAACTTGGGTGTCAGGTCTACTTATAGTTAGGTACATTAGTGATCCAAACATACCTCTAAGCTGAGTCTTACATATGGCTTTGCCATTTAGATTAGGTCCTAACTTGTTAGGGGGTATACTATTGGAGTATTCACTAATGGACCATTTATGACATATTTTTTTCAGCAGATCCTTGACATTTTGGTTGATTGAAATGCTTCTTTCAAACTGATTAATCTGAATTTCAAGGAAGTAGGTGAGGATACCTATTGTTCTCATTTCATCATTTAGTTTGAGTTTTGTAGGATAATCAGAGTGTTGTTTATCTTACTTTTTTCAAGCTTGTTTTTTGTGAGAGATTTTCAAACCATGCTTTTAAGACTTGTTTAAGTCCATAAAAGGGCTTTCCCAATTTGTAGACATGGTTGAGGATTACACTACTTCTTAAAACTTTGGGGTTTGTTTGTGTATGTAATAAAGGCAAGAGAGATCCTGGTTGCTTCAAGTCTTACAATTTGAAGTACGGATTTTTATTCATGATTTATTGCCTATATGAAGTACATGCCTCAGAGATTCATCCATTTTTAAAAAAGTGTTGGATATGTATCATGTGCTGTGAAGTATCTTCTATTCGAATGAGGGTAGTTCATGGATCTGAACAACCTTTAGTTTTGTGCGGTTATCAGTGAATTGTTTTCATTTGTGTTTTTTTTTGTTCAAACTGATCATCATTAATGAGTTCATCAGTTTGAAACAGATGATCATTTTTTATCATTGTGATCAATTTGATCATCTTGACCATTTTGGTCAGGTGAGATTTTTGCTTTAATAACAATTGATTTGTTCATAAGTTTTTATGAAGATTTTTTAGTTGTTAAAAGCTTTTCAGTGTTCATGCTGTTTGAACATTGCTTTTTGAAAACTATACCATAACCATAACCTTTGGAGGTGTATGAGGAGTTAGTTCATACATTTCTTCAGGTCATGATTCTTCCAAGATTTGTGCAATTTTTTGTGTTTTGAACGACCATTGTCCCAAAAATGATATGTTATATTGCACAAATTGGATTAGGATGGTTAGTTTTTCTAGAATACCCCACCCCTCTTAGTAGATTCTTTGTTCTTAAAGACTTGATGAATAATTCTTGATTGCTTTGTAAGGAATCAGGCCATTCTTGGCCTTCTTGAAGTGTTTCTCTTTTCCTATAACATCAATGTCATATGTGATCCTGATGTGGTTATAACATTGCTACCACATGCTTTAACAGTTCTTTATGACACGTTGAGGGTTTCTTGGATTATTGATTCCTTATTCTTTGTGTTATAATCAATGGGATGACCATGAGTGTCATGATCAAAGCTTCCACATATTTCACAAGTGGGATAGTATAAACAATAATTAGAATGATGGTCATTATATCCACAGTGTATGCAGGAAGGAAAAGATACTGAAGGCCTTGAAGGTTTGGATCTTGATGAAGATTCACTTTGACCAGTATGATGTTGATTTGCATTTATGGAGGACATAAATTCAGCATGATCACATGTTCTGTGATTAGTTATTTTGCACTTTTTACAAAATAAAACTTCATAACAATTCTCAGAGAGATGATTGTTTTGTCCACAAAGATCACAATTCATTTTGAATTGAGTTTTGTATCTGTTTTGAAGTGCATTTGGAGGAACCTGTTGAGCATTTTTTTTTTGGAGTAAGATGACTTTTTCTTGCTAATTTGTAATTTTGGGTTCTATTAATTTTTTTTTCAATTACAATAGCCAATGAGGATCATCTTTCTTTTTCACATTCTTAATCTTACCTGTAGGAGATGCCACTTGTCTTAGAAGCGAAGAAAGAACCTTTTGACCTACTAGCAGGAGCTGAAGGGTGGTTCGTTTATTGTGGATAAAAACCTTTTAAAGTTTCAGCTTTGAATGTGGATTTTGACTTCAAAATTGATTTGATAGTCTTTAGTCCAGAAACAGGTTCAGCACCATCCAACTTCTTTAGTGAAAGAAGAGGAGTGCTACAGACTAAAGATTCATCAGACTGGGAATCAATAATCAGTTGCCTAAAGAGATAAGACAACAAACTGACGGATTAGTTGTGTTTCTTTGTGACTCATTTGAAGGTACCTCGTCAGTGTCTTGATTAGGTAGAGTAGAATCTTCATATTCAGATGACTTAGGTATATTACTACTAGTAATAGACATGTCTGAGTTATCTGCTAAAGATTTTACGAAATACTGGGTCTTTAGACCCAAAACTGGAGGTATCTTTAGTGAGTTGGTTAATTTCTAGAATTTTTTTTCTTTTGAATGGGAATTTGTTCATAGATACACTGATTTACTTTATTAGAACTGTTTAGCCACGTTTCTATAAAAGTCTTAAGTTTTGATTCTCTTTGAGAATCTTAGTGTTTACATGTTGCATGGTAAGAAGATCAAGTTATGCTTGTTTTAATACCAAAAGCTGTTCTTTGCATGTATTCAGTTCTTGAACAAGATTTCTATATTTTGACAAAATATTGTTTCTTTGTTCTTCAACATAGTTTAGATCAACACACAGATAATCTAGAAAGGATTTTCTATCATCATTATCTTCTATTTCAAGAAGAGTGTCTACCTTTTTTATAGAAATCTTAGTCTAATCACCATTTCTGGCACTTTCTTTGCCAACCAAAACTCTTTCTTCATCAGTGAGTGCCATGAGAGCTTTAACTTCAGTCACTTCATTTTCATCAGACGACACTTCTTCATCATCCCAGTCATACATTTTAGCAATAAGACCTTTGTTTTTGCCTGAGGATGAGCTGGGGGTCGAAGCACTTAAGCTGAGGAGGGTTAGTTCAGCTTTGAATTTGTAGTATTTGGTTTCAAAGTCCTTGGTTTGCCTCGGTTCAGTTTTTTTAGATGAAAGGAGAAGTTTTGATTAAAAAGGTGATTGATATGAAGGAACTGATGTCTTTGACCAACAGTCTCTTGTAAAGTGACCCTTCTTGCCACATTTGTGGCATTCAGTTTGGTCAGTTGCTTTTGCACTGCTAAACATTTAAGTACCCTTTTTGAAGAATCTTTTAGACTTGGCTAAAAGAGCTCTTGCTTGGTATTCTTCTTCTAAGTCATTTAGGTACTCATGACTACTTCTTGTATCCTCTTCATCATCAGGACTATCTTGAAGTCCGAGGAACAATAAGAGGTTAGAGAAGAATGAAGTTGACCAAATGGTGTTTTTACATAAAAGAGATTTGTTCTATTTCAGTTTAATAAATACTGTCTATTAGGTTTTCTTCATACTTGTGCTTTACCAAATAGAGAACGCAAACTCAGAATCGTTTCACATTGATTTGTGTTTCTGAGGATTTGGCAAAAAAAACTTAGCAACTTCTTTGGGTTAACCATTTATTAAAACCAAGCCAGTATTTATTTCATAGATTTTTGAAAGTTTAATGCCATCATTTACTAACTCATTCATCAAAGCTTTATATATGGTAAAAGTTTATGTTATAGATTCACCTTCTTTGAATTTGAAGGTGTTATAGCAACAACTGCAGGTCACAGTCTATTCTTTCTTTCACATCAGAGGGCCCCTCATGATATAGTATCAGGTCATCCCAAGTAGATTTTGCAGTTAAGCAGTTTATGACAGAATTCATTTGGTCATCTGGAAGGACGGACATGATGAGACTTTTGAGTCGCTGATCTAAGTTAGCAGCCTTTCTCTCATCTGCAGTCCATTGTCCTTCAGGCTTCCTTTGACCAGCTGCCATAGGGATATAAGGACCGTTTGAAATGATGTTTTCAAATTGAGGTTCAATACCAATAATATGGCACATGAATCTCTTTTTCCAATTGGTGAAATTTTCCACCTCTAGTACAGGAGCTGCATTTAACTGGCCACCCCTGTATTCAAGAGTCTGTGGTACTTCTACTGCTGCCATTTAAGATGGATCTTGATTTTAAAAATCTTTGAGCCTTTATATATATCCTTTTAAAGGGATTTTATAAACCAGAAGGCTCTGATACCACTTGTTGGTCCCTTGGAATCTGATATAAGGTTTATCAACTTTAAACTAATCAGATTCCATAGCAACAAAGTGAGTTTTAAACAAATATATATAAACAATATAAAGAACAAGTTTAAAACACACAGAAGTACTTTTCAACGTATAGAATTTTATTAGAATCAAATAAAGAATCTATGACACACCTTGCTTGTGGAATAGCAAGGTGGTTGAATTACAACTGGAGTGTTATCTCCTTCGAACTTATTCTCTAACCAAAGTTATGAGAATAAGAAAACAAACTTGTTATGACTAAACTGAAGCTTCAACTTTCAGTAGTACGAGTCAGTGTGTTTGAGAGATAAATGAACTCTTTAATGTGTATCACATTAATTAGAAGAGATAGCATTTACTCTGGGAATACCTTTCCTTTTATAGGAAAAGGGATTAGGTTTACAAGTTTTAACCTAGCTACGTGGCAAGCATTAAATAGGTGGTTAAGCTACCATTTAATGCACGTTTGCTTTCTAGTACTAGGTACAGTACTTTAAGGAAAGTTGTTGTACTTCTATACCAACTTTAGAAGTAGCATTTCCCAAGGAGATTGCTTTATTCCTTTTGACATAAAGCAATCTTTTTCCCGCCTTATAAACCTTCTAGAAGTGAAACACCATGTTTCACCTTTTGTTAAGGAGATAGACAACGTTCAGCTTGGAATTGTCAGCCAATCTGAAAAGAAACTCCAACCAAGAGTCCTTCTTCAGTTTCTGTACCGCTGTATATACTAAAGTGAAGATACTTCCCAATCTTCTAAGGACCTGAAGAGCTGATGTTGAAGGAACTTCAGCGACTGAAGCTGAAAGGCTTCAGTGACTCAAACTGAAAGACTTCAGTTTGAGAAACACTTAGGGGATTTTATGTTTAAATCTACTAAAAGAATGAAGGGCTCAGGAACTGAACTCAACAGTAAACTAATCGAGTTAACGAATGATACCAAAAACTAAACAATTACAAAAGCATAAGAAATTACACGATGTCTCCTATGGATTGGAATGCGTTGCAAGACCTCTTATCCTCTTTTTCTCCTCTAAAAATTGACTTTTTTTGGTTTAGGTATCAAGAATATAATTTAGCACACTTAAAACTCGTTTTTAAGTTTTCTATTTATAAGGTATGGAGTAGGTTTTATACGGCGTATCCAATGTCTTGGATATGGCGTATTGGGGTTTCTTGGAATAGGGACCACGTTTGATATCTTCTAGAATATTCACATATTATATCTCCAATACGGTGTATTGGTCTTCTCTGGATACGACGTATTGATCTTGTTTCCTTTGTGGTCTTTTGGTGAGTGTAGGCACATATACGCTGTATCTCCCTTGATGGATACGGCGTATTGTTGTCAGAACAGTAATCTTCAAAATATCTTTGTTTAAGCTCCAGAATGCGTGCCTTTTAGTCAAGTTTCACCAAGTACTCCATAATTACTGCAATTCTCAAATACAAACAATTAAGTAACAATTCTTTGCAATAATCATACAAAATGGGTTAATTACATAGGATAAATGATGCCATAAAATAGACGTTATTTGATGTCATCACTTGTCCTAAGTTGGTACATAATAGCATCTTTCACTTTTATCACCTCATTATTCTAGTTTTCAAAAAATGAAACACATACATACATCCTTGTGTGTTCGTCCGACCAAAAGCACACACAAACACAATTTTTTTTCAAACTTTGATCAAGAACGTGGTGGTTTAGAGTATTTCTGAGGTGATTCTAGTGTTCGGGTATTCCTTAAAACAATGTTTGGGTTGTCCAGTTCGCGTTGAAATTTATTTTGAAGACCATTCTTGTAAGTCTTTCAAATTTAAATTTAACTTGTCCTTTTGTATAGTTAATGATGCATAGATGTTAGTTGTACAAGTTAATCGTTGTAAAAATCTATGTAGTTTATTTTGCTTGTGGCTTATTTGGCTTATTTTTTTTGGCTCAAATGGGCTTATAAGCTCATGAAAATTTTAAGACTTTTGAGGAAAGTATTTTTGGTGATTACTCTAGTATGTCATATTTTTGTAGATTATTTTGGTAGCTTACGGTGATAGTCGAATATCTTACGTAGCTTATTAGCTTATATTTAAGCTTATTAATGTGGTTTTGGAGCTATTGGGCTCACGACCCAACAAGCACAATAAGTCGTGGCTTATTGTGGCCTATTGAGGTCCGAATTATTTTGGTTAAGCTTTTGTTTTAAACTTATACCTATTATCGGATTTTGATATTGGGCTAAAAGTGTATTTTGGATATGTAAAAGCATAATGGATCCTTATTAGGCCTTAAAGTCCAATAAGAGATAACTAGTCGTTTTGAGAGTTTTGACGAACTTCTGGGAAGTGAAAAATACTTGTGAAGTTATATTGAAAGTCGTTTTGAGAATGTATTTTGGTAAACGCCGTGAAATGTGATTTTTGGAATTTGTTCGGAAGTGTCGAAATGTTGGAAATTTGTTTGAAAATAAGGTTTAAAACCTTAGGAAACATCATATAAACGTACGTGTCATGCCAAAATTTCGTAAAAAGTCTATACTTAGAATTTTTACTTAAAACGTGATTTTTTTAATAATAAATTATTATTATTTTAATACGTCGACTAAAAGACGAAAAAATTATTTTTTCTCGAAACTCTTCTAAAATGTTTAACGTAAACAAACGTTTTATTTCGTATAGTATAAATGGTATATTTATTGTAACTAAGTGTACCGAATAGACTTATCGAAGTATATTATAAGTATTTATTATCTTATATTACTTAACTATTTTACTTAAATAGTATGAGTATATTGTACTAAGATATGGGTTTGATATGGTATCTTTTGGAGTTAAGTCTCCAACCATCACACCGCTAAAACGTTAAAGATAACCGTACAACATGCGTCTGACCTCTATGCATCAAACCTGAAAAACTGTTTTGGTAATAATTGATAAAATGGGATACTGAGTTGGCTGGTTGAGGCTTTTGTTCGAGGTGAGTTCTCGTAGCCCTAATTTTTAAATTTTTTCCGTTAGGGGAAAATGATACTTAAATGTGTTTTGAATTATTTTCTGAACTGTGCGAAATGTGGTTTTGTTTTTGGGACAATTTATGTGCTTATGACTGCTATGTGAATGATATGAGTTGGTATGATATTCTGTGTGGTTCTTCGCCCTAAATATAGCTCCTGCTGGTAGGCTTTAGGTGCGGTATGTGATATTTGCTTAATTGTATACTAATTTACCCGGGATTTTGCCAAATAA
>BQNB010209981.1:0-10301 GCA_026074375.1 Tanacetum coccineum
CAGGTTGCCCGTGACGAAGCCATTACTTTCATTTCATATACATTTTAGCTATCAATTTCCCTATAACTGTTCAGGTGAGTTTATAGCCTCGCATTTCAATATTTCAAATGTTTTATAAACCCGCAAGGGGGATACATGCTATAAACTATGAATGCAATTATTTCTGTATGCTATCCTGATTTATTATTGCCTAAATAACTATTTGGCCTTTAAGTCCCCAATATCATGAACCGTTAATTGCTCTATGGAGTGAGCGTAAATGTTGTGAATAGATCTATTTGGGTTGGACTCCCCGTTGGTGTACCCAGTGATATCGATAACCAATTGCACATCATTAGAATATAACTGCAGGTGTTTTGGCAAAAGCATCCGTTGGGGCTATAACGTATCAAATATATCCTAAGGCTTCGGATTCATGAGCTAATCGCAATAATATTGTTTTACAAATAACGGGTGTATAACAATGTAACCCAATATTGAATTTGCATTCAAACTATTTAACTTAAACTTATGAATTTCACTCAACCTTTATGTTAACTTTTTAGCATGTTTATCTCAGGTAATTGAGCAACTTATGGCACGGAGCGGCATGGACTTGAAGATGGCAAAAGCTGTTATCATTCAAACTTATCTTTTAGATTTTGGGACCTCTCTTTTGTAAAAACTCTGATGAATAAATGAATGATAACTTAATTTTCAAAAACGTCTCTTTTTGATTCGTTTTCTATGATTATGACTATTGTACCTTGAAGTAATACCCCAGATTAGCTTCCGCTGCTATATGTAAAAATGGGGGTGTTACACGTCTCCATAAGGGATACGAACGATCTTTTCGTCGTAAACGATCACCGCGTGGTACTTCGCCAACCAATCCATACCGATGATGACGTCGAAACTACCAAGTTCTACGGGCATTAGATCAATGTAGAATGGATGACCTAATAATCCTAACATGCAGCCTCTAAGGACAACATTGGTTTCTGAAATTCTTCCATCGGCAAGTTCTACAACATAGTTAGTGTCTAAAGTGGACGGTGCAACATCAAGCAAGAAACTAAAGGTAGATGACACAAAACTCTTATCGGCACCCGAATAGAATAACATAGAAGCATAATAGTTATTAAGAAGGAACGTACCTGTGACGACATTGGAATCAGGGTTTGCTCCTCCTCCCCCAATGGCATAATCCCTCACTGTAGTTTCATTGCTCCAAGTCTTGTTTCCCCAGTTCTGATTCCTCAACTTATGACAATCCTTCCTATAATGTCCCGGCCTCCCACACTCATAACAAATAACACTCGGCTGATTCCCAAGTGCGGCTCTATGAGTATTTGGAGCAACAGCAGCCGTACAATCCCTAGTCAGGTGCCCAACCTTCTTATAGTTTCCACACCTTACAATACACAACCCTTCATGGTGCAACCTACACTTATTGCAGTAGGGGAGAGACCCAACATACCCCTTTCTTTCATTGTTTACTGCCGAATTGCATCTTGAAGTTTAGTGGGCTCAGCAGCGATAACATTTCCCTGAATGTTATCGGGCAAACCCCCTATGAATCTCTCAACCTTCTTGTTAGGATATCATTTCATCACCAAACACAAAAATAAGAAAAAGAGATTTTAGAGAGAGAAAGTAAAACAAAAGAAACGGATTACATCTTGAAGTCTAGTGGGCTCACCAACGATCACATTCCCCTAGATACTGTCAGGTAAACCCCTAATGAATCTCTCAACTTTGTCCTCCTCATCCAGGACCATTCTAGTACACAACAGAACTAATTCTTGAAATCTCCTGGTATAAGCAGTCAAGTCATTTCCTTTTACAATCAAGTTCCATAACTCGGTCTCCATCTTCTGAATTTCGTTTCTCAGGCAGTACACCTCAGTCATCAACTTCATAAGTTTTGTCCATGTTATGGCATATGCAGCCTCAATCCTAATTGTTCTCTTATGAGTATTCCACCAAGTTAAAGCACTCTCCAGCAGCGTGCATGTAGCATACTTCACTTGATACTTTTGTGGACAATTACTGATGTGGAACACCGTCTCCATCTTCTCAAACCAACGAGTCAACCCAACGACTCCTTCTGCCCCTTTGAAGTTAAGTGGCTGGCACTTCAGGAAGTCTTGATATGTGCACTCTCGAGCAACAGGCATAAAGCCTCCAAAGTTCACGTTGTGATTCTTATAACCATTTCCTCCTCCGTTCCCATTACCGTTCCCATTGCCGTTTCCTCCTCCATTCCCATTTCTATTCACTCCTCCATTTCCGTTACCATTTCCATCTCCTCCTCTATTTCCACCTTCATAATCAACACCATTTTCGCCTCCCTGTTCATCCCCACCTTCCGCTAGGGGTTCAAGGTTTTTGGCGGCGTCGCGAGCTTATAATGCTTCCGCTACTCGGCGAGCAATTAGGTTATCAACCGCTTCACGTGTCATTGTCGCTCCAAATCATGTGTCAGGCATTGTCCTACAATCATAATAATATATTACACGATGAGATTTTTAGGTGATACGAGGTTATTAACGGGGTTCAATAAAAATAACAGGTTTCATCACATGGAAACACATAATCATAATAAATTCATGATGATGCCACAATTTAGTAATAATACGGTATGCAATGAGTAAAAGAAAATAGCATTAGGTTAAGAACATCATAACATAGAATAATAGATATTAGATTTCATAACATCAAATGTCAACGGTTACATCATGGTTCCCAAAAGACAGGATTTACAAATCCCTAATAATACGCTACTACTAGATACTACGGATCAATACTAGAACAATCATGAAACAATCTAAGGATGGTAGCCTAAGTGCTTCCTAGCACATGCCTCAAGCCTACCAATCCGCACACGATCATAAAATCGTAAACGTCGAATCTGCCTCATCTCTCTCTGAACACGCAACTCCCTACACTGAAGTTGGGTAACTCTCTGACTCGCTACATCCAACGTGCCTCTAAGTCTCGTATTATCCCGCTCCAACTCACTGGTCCTCTTTAACAGAACAACACTCTATTGACCCGTCGCTACAATCATGTGTCCTTGATCCCTCTGAATGCTCTCAATAACCTAAACTCGGTAAACTAGGATCTCCATAGTATGATAATGAAATCTCTGTACCAGGTCTCCTAACGTCTCATAAGCAACCTCTATAGCTCCCTCCTCCTAAGCAGGCTCATGGATATCATCTGACACCATAGGATGTGTAACTCTATCATCTCTAACCTTAACCGTGCCCCTTGCACTTGTCTCGACCTCCTCTCGAGCAAAAGTCTCAACCACAACCCTAACATTTATCCATCCAGCTCTAAGAGCATCCTCATATGCAATACACTCATCAATCTCTGTCTAAACCTCAAGATCGATATCAGGCTCTGAGTAACGCTTATCACTACCCCTGACATCAATGTCAACCCTCGAACCAGTCTTTCTAGGTACAGACGACTCAGAACTCTCATCCGAACTAACCTCTAAATCTGTCACAGAATCAGAACTCCTAATCCTCTTGCGAGGTGGTAACAAGTCAGCTCGTACAGAAGACAATGCTCCAAGTACATGTGAAGATACCGATACAGATGTGGCAGGGGACCTACTCCTCTTGCGAGCCAGCGTAAGAAGAATGAGATGGTCTCTCAGTAATAGCAGCAGATGAATAAGGAATACTCGGTACTGATGAACATAACCGATGACTAGATCTCATACCCAATGGTAGTGCTGGTGATGAATGATCCAAAGATGAATGACCAGATGAAGAATCAGATAAGGCATTTGAATAAGAATCTGATGACGTCTCTGATAATGAACTCGATGGTGAATCTCTCAACGAATCATCCGAGGTAAAATGGTCTGATAAAGAGTAATCGACTGAGTGTCTCACAGCATGACGGTGAGTAGGTAGCGGTCCAACCCTCTTCCTCGTAGTCATCATGTGTACCGACCCATTAGGATGGTAGCGGTACGGTCGACCGTAGGTAACAAGCTGTCCCTGTGTAAGAATCATGACTCGACGACGAAGTGCTCCAGATGCTGCAGGTGAACTCTATGTAAAAGGGGTAATCTTAGTAAATGGTGTACCATGGGTGGGTAATGGTGGTGTATCAGGTGTGTCACTGTCTGAAGAATCACCAGTCGATGAAAGAAATGGTAATGTAGCTGGTAGTGGTGGTATACGATCTGATGACGGATCCTTGGATGGGTCAGGCTCCGTATCAGATACGGGTGAGTAATCAGGTGATGCGGGGTATGCAATCTGGAGATGGTGATATAATAGGTGAAATAGTAGGTATCTTAGTGGGTGTCAATAAGGTATCAACATGAGTAGTGGGTGGGGTCACAGTAGGTGTGGTGTCAGGAATGGTGGTTGGGATAGTGCCAAATAAGATAACTTGTCTAGCTGATGTTCCCATACTCTCCTATGAAGAATCTGATGAAACTGAGATAATAAAGATAGACGTGACCTGCACAAGCAAAAGTTTATATAAATTTCTTTATATCAACCGTGCATGATGCGGGAAAAAAATGAATAAATGGGTAAATAAACGAATGAATGAATGAATAAACCATCGAATGCAGTGTCGCGAAATGGAATGCAATATAATTATAGTAATATTAGTTATACTTAGTATTTATTTACATAGTACATATACATATTACGTATACATAAGATTACGTAAAGCATATATAATCACGTAAGGATCACATACTGGTTATAGACCAGACCTAGTTATACTACCCGATTCTCTATAACCTTGGCTTTCGATATCAATCTGTCACACCCCCAAATAGGGTCCCATTAGAATAAGCGTCCGGGGCATGACGTTCATGAATATCTCAAGTACAAAGCATAAAGAACGACCTCTAAGGGTACATTATGAAAATAAACACCTTTGCATTAAATTAAAATATTAATAAGTTTTACATCGATCAATTCGAATGATTTAAGAGTTAAAATGCGGAAGCTTAAATGAGTTTCAACAACGGTATTTAAAAACATAGATAAATTCTAGAAGACCAGTCCGGGCAAATAGACTTCACATAAATCAAGCAATGGCATCCAAGCTAAGAATCTGAGAAAAACATGCTTAAAACGTCAACTTAAAGTTGGTGAATTCATAGGTTTAATTCAAATATTATCATTGTGGACCACAAGGTTCAAAACGTATGTGACAGTTATAGGAGATACAACTTCACATTAAGAGGCATTTACCTTTCACTAAGCTCATAACACCGACGTTAATGGGGAGGTAGCATGTACATTGCCAAATAAAGTTTCCCTGGTAGGTGTCTGACTAAGACACCCAATCTAGTTTCAAGGTGATATACATCCATTGGCCTATACAATCTGTCGTACCTGACCTGTAAGAATCACCAAATCCGGATGGGGATTATTAGTCCTAATAGATCTATTTAGTCACTCGCGCTTACTTAACCAGCCAGTCAGTTAAAGGTAATTAACGGTTCATGATAATTCGGGCAATAGTGGTCTAACGCTACTTAAGCAACACGTAAATTGGGGAAAATCTCACGTATAGTACTTGTGTCCATTTATAAAATCAAGCATTGTTGCTCACCCCAAAGTTATAAAACATTTATTCAAAACGAGTAAAAATGGGGCTATGAAGTCACCTTAAGCGAGCAGTGAATCAAAAGAAATCAATCGAGTGAAGACGAATCAAACGGTCCTAGCGACAACCTAGTATATAGTTGTTGTTTAAGAATGATGTACAACGAAATAACTCTTTGCGCAAAGACTGGTCATCCAAACATGAGTAGACAAGGCGTATTATTTCAAAACATACTTTCCGACATTATAAGCTTTTGACAAGTCTCAACACTTTAACAACTCTCAAAAACATTTCGTCTTTTAGTGTATTTTATCTTTTAGTGTATTTCATCTTTTAGTGCATTTCGTCATTTAATGTATTTTGTCTTTTAGTGTATTTCGTCTTTTAGTGTATTTTGTCTTTTAATGACCAGACACACCAAAGTTGACCCAATAACCGAAAATGTTAACTGTTAGGAATTAAATGTCTACACACTTAGTCCTGCCAAACCAATACTTAATACTGCTCAAGATATAACTAACAGTACTAACCAGTTAGTACTGCCAGAAGAAAGTTAGTACTGCCAGTACTAAACTTAATACTGCTAGAGGACTTTATATTGCTGCATGAAGATTACAATTGTTAAAGAGATAAAAGCGTGTTTTGTGATATGTATGGACGGATTTAATATATATCCTATATAATTAGAAGATATGTTGATATCTTATATAGAAGTTAGAGTATTTGTTAGTTATCTTGTAATGACTCCTGGTGTATAAATGGAGCATCCTAGATTATCGGTTAAGAACATACATCATAGTCTTTTTTGTTTCTTTTATAGTTTCAAGGTTGTAAACCCTAGTAACTAGACTAAAGTACTCGTATATATCTCATCATTAATAATATTAAACCTTTTTTGAGTTATATTCATTGGTTCATTCATTTTCTACTGCATTTAGTTTACTTATTACATTCGATATTTCTTCTAAGTAATAAAGAGTTAGATTCCGCATACTTTCTTAGTATAAACTATAAGTTTTTAGCATAGTTGTATTGTCTTTAGATCTATTCAATACAACTAACCCTTTAACAAGAAGGTTTGAAGGATTGAGTTGGTTCAAAAGTCCGTATCAAGAAGTCTTGTGATTCTTGAAACTTGATCTAGAAGTCAACTATACACCCCCATCTCATGGAATTTGAATATGCACAGGTAAGTAATACTACTGACTAATGTACCATACTTAAACTTCGGTGAGTATGAGAGTTGGAGTGATAAGATATCAAGGTAGTACTTTCCAGTACTCAAGCTATGCTCTATGGGACAGGTCATAGGGGAATGGTACATCAACAATTACATCCAATTGGGTATCTGTACCACAAACAACATAAGAACAATGGTACTTATGTACAAAAGATGTTCAGTACCTGTAACTGCTATAAAAGACCAACAATAGAACTGTTGTGTCCAGAAGGCTAGAAGCTGCTACTCATGCTTCTTCCCATCATGCAACATAACTTACTTTCACGTCAATACAGTAATGCTTAGAAATAAGTTGCTGCAATCGAAACACGATTTGGAGGTAATGAACCACTTAGAAAACACAGAAAGACTAATGTTTGAAGCAACGTCTATGAAATTTTATAGGCATCAGCTTAGAGTCTCTTGAATCTTATCTTAAAAGGCTCCAGAAGTATTGTTAGTA
The DNA here is from genome assembly GCA_026074375.1 of Tanacetum coccineum. NCBI lineage: Eukaryota > Viridiplantae > Streptophyta > Magnoliopsida > Asterales > Asteraceae > Tanacetum > Tanacetum coccineum. The sequence continues at coordinate 7,263 of BQNB010209981.1, forward strand.
CTGGCTTGCAATTTTGGGTACGTGGCTCATCACGCACAAGAAGCACTTAATTCAAATTTTTGAGGAAGCTTGCCTCCTGAGAGTGGAAATTACTCATTGTTGTCAGTCTGTTATTATAATGGTGATATTGAAACAAATGAGCATTGATGATTTTTTGTACAACTACTTCAAAATGTCTGAAACACATTGATGTATGAGAATCTGTAATTCCACTATAGGTGCAAGTATTATAAAAGGTTTTAGGGTGGTGCTCAAAAACATAGCCTTTATGATGCTGCCCAAGCACTTAGCAGTTACTAATGTGTTAATACTAGCTAATCTGCATACGAAGTTATATGTTCGCCTAAATATTAACACTCGATTGTCCTTCAAGTAGTTTGCTAACTTCATGTGGATAATTACTCACGTATGTCATTTCTATGGAGTTTTTGAGACATCCAATGGATTCTATTCTCTTACAGCAAGGGACTTAGGATCAAATTCTAATGAAGTTTGATTTGGAGCAATGGATTTGATAGTCGGAGCTTCTCTTCCTACTAAGTATGAGGGCACAAAGGTACTTTCATGAGAACAGGCAACGACAATTTTCATTAATGCTAATGATACCTGCTAAGTATGTTAATTTTCATTAATGCTAATGATACTGCTGGGTATGATAAATCCAAGGTAGAGTGTTTCAACTGTCACAAGATGGGACACTTTGCCAGGGAATGTAGAGCACCAAGGAACAAAGAGGGTCAGTTCAGATATCAAGACAACACTAGGAAGCAAGGAAACAATGAAGACACATCTTCAAAGGCAATGTTGGCTATAGATGGTGTAGGTTTTGACTGGAGTGATATGGCAGAAGAACAGGTTCAGACAAACATGGCTCTAATGGCGTTTTCAGACTCTGAGGTATACAATGATAAAACTTGCACTAAAACTTGTCTGAAAAACTATGAAACTCTTAAGAAACAGTGTGATGATTTAATTGTTAAGCTTAATCAAACTGAATTTAAAGCAGCTACTTATAAAAGAGGTTTAGCAACTGTAGAAGAACAACTTGTCACATATAGAAAGAATGAGGTTCTTTTTAGTGAAGAAGTTGCAGTTCTTAAAAGGGAAGTAGCTTGCAAAGACTATGAAATAAATGTGCTTAAAAGTGAGTTTGAAAAAGTTAAGCAAGAAAAAGAGGATATTGAATTTAAAATTGAGAAATTTGATAATGCCTCAAATAGCCTAGACAAGTTGTTAGGGAGTCAGATAACTGACAAAAGTAAAAAGGGTTTGGGGTATAATGTTGTTCCTTCACCCTATCCTTTAATCTATAATGGACCTACAAAACTTGATTTTTCTTATTCTGATCTTGATGAATTCAAAGACGCTGAATTCAAAAGTTATGGTTCTAATGATAGTAAACTAGAGTCTAACATTGTTTGTGATAAAAAATCAGATGATTCTAAGGAAAATTCTGATGACTCTTTGGTAAAAGAACACGTATCAAAAGACACAAGTAGCTTTGTTGAGTCTCCACTTAATGTTGATAAAGATCCTGTTTTTCTTGTTGATAAAAAGATAGAGTTTGTCAAATCTAAAAATCATGAAAAACCAGTTAAAAAGTTAGTTAGGTATGCTGAGATGTATAGATCACAAACTCCTAAGGGGAATCAAAGAAACTGGAATGGACAGAAGTCCAATCAACTAGGAAGTGATTTTGTGATGTATAACAAAGCTTGCTTTATTTGTGGGAGTTTTGACCATGTGCAGATTAACTGTAATTACCATCAAAGGGAAAGGATGGTATCTAGGAATAATTACAATAGGGTGGATTATGACTATTATGCCAAAACCACACACCCTAGTGCACACATGAATATGACTCAAAGAGCAGTTTTGCTGAAAACTGGCCTCACACCACTTAATACTATTAGGCCTGTTAATACTGCTCACCCTAAACCAGCAGTTCATAGTGCTAAATCAATGTCACATTTTTCTAAACAAGCACAATCAACTGATTAGAGGCCCTTTTATAAGAAAACAACATTAACTAGCAGATATGTTAATCAAAAGCTTAATACTGCTATGAGACACTATCATACTGAAAGGCCCAGAGCAGTTAATACTGCTAGGTCATATACAGCACCAGTTAATGTTGTTAGGGCAAAAAGGGTAAATGCTGTTAAGACCTCAGCATGTTGGGTTTGGAGACCTACCAGACCTAATGGTGCATCACTTGTTTTTAAAAGACACAACTACATTGATGCACGAGGCAGATCCAAGTCAGTAATGGCTTGGGTCCCTAAAGGAAACTAATTTCCTTATTTTTATGTGCAGGGCAAGCTACAACAGGATGATACATGATTTATTGACAGTGGATGCTCAAGGCACATAACTGGGAACATAGCTTATCTCTCAGATTTCAAGGAATTTAATGGAGGTTATGTTACATTTGGGGGAGGAGCACATGGTGGTAGAATTTCTGGTAAAGGAACACTTAAAACTGATAGCCTTGATTTTAAAGATGTATACTTTGTCAATGAGTTAAATTTCAACCTTTTTAGTGTCTCATAGATGTGTGACAAAAAGAACTATGTCCTTTTTACTGACATTAAATGTCTTGTCTTATCTCCTAATTTTAAGTTTCCTGATTAAAGTCAGATACTTCTTAAAATTCCTATAAAGGACAACATATACAGTTTTGATATGAAGAACATTGTTCCTAAAGAGAGTTTAACTTGTCTTGTTGCAAAGTCTACATTAGATGAATTAATGCTCTGGCATAGGAGGCTTGGTCATATTAATTTTAAGAACATAAATAAGCTTGTTAAGGATAATCTTGTAAGAGGTTTTGATGTATATTGGATATCATAACACAAGCATGGATGATTGGGTTGGCTAATTTTCTAGAGAGAGAAAGTGAGGTTTCTAGTGAGAGAAAAACCAAATGAAAGCTTTATGATCAAATGAACAACCAAACCCTTCCCATGGCTGGAAAGGGGTTTATATACATGTGTTTATGAGCTCTATGGGCTTGGGTATGGGCTTAACACTTGGGTA
>BQNB010209984.1:0-10301 GCA_026074375.1 Tanacetum coccineum
ATGATTTAGCACACTTAAAACTTGTTTTTGAGTTTTGTATTTACAGGGTCTGGAAGTTGGTTCGATACGGCGTATCCAATGGATTGGATACGGCATATTGAGGGTGTCTTAGAGTAGGGACCACGTTTGATATCTTCCTGAATATTCACATACTATATCTTTAATACGGCGTATTGAGTTCTTCTGGATACGGGGTATTAAGCTTCATTCCTTTGTGGTCTTTGGTGAGTGCAGGCACGGATACGCCGTATCTTCCTTGATGGATACGGCGTATTGGTCTTCAGAATAGTAATCTTCAAAATATCTTCATTTAAGCTCAAAATGCGCGCCTTTTGCTAATATTCACCAAGTACTCCATAATTACTGCAATTCTTAAATATAAACGATTAAGTAACAATTCTTTGCAATAATTATATAAAATGGGTTAAATACATGGGATAAATGATGCTATAAAATAGACGTTATTTGATGTTATCAGAGACATTATTTGTATGACACGAAGTGCATTGTGTTCACTGATCATAAGAGTTTGCAACATATTCTAGATCAGAAGGAGTTGAACATGAGACAACGTATATGGTTAGAGTCGTTGAGTGATTACGATTGTGAAATTCGTTATCATCCAGGAAAAGCGAACGTGGTGGAGGATGCCTTGAGTCGAAAGGGAAGGATTAAGCCACTACGAGTTCGAGCTTTGGTTATGAAAATTGGTTTGAATCTTCATGTGGAAATTCTGAAGGCTCAAAATGAGGCAATAAAGGGGGAGAATTATGGAACTAAAGATTTGTGTGGTATAATTAAGAAGCTAGAGCCGCGTGCTGATGGAACATTATGTTTGAATGGAAGAAGTCAGATACCTAATCATGGTAATTTAAGAGGAGTGATTATGCATGAGTCGCATAAGTCAAAGTATTTAATACATCCTTGATCGGACAACATGTATCAAGATTTAAAAAAGTTGTATTGGTGGCCGAATATGAAGGCTGAGATTGCCACTTATGTTAGTAAGTGTTTGACATGTGCTAAGGTCAAGGCTAAATACCAAAAACCATCCGGTCTATTGGTTCAATCGGTGATCCTAGTATGGAAGTGGGAGAACATTACTATAGATTTCATTACTAAGTTGCCAAAAACGTCAACTGGTCAGGATACAATTTAGGTAATTGCTGACCGACTTACCAAATCCGCTCATTTTCTGCCAATGAAGGAAAATGACTCAATGGAGAAGTTGACAAGACAATACTTGAAGGAAGTTATCTCAAAGCATGGTGTACCAGTTTTGATTATTTCTGACTGAGATGGTAGATTTACATCTCAATTCTAGAAATCGCTAAACAAAGCTCTAGGTACTCAATTAGATATGAGTAAGGCTTATCATCCGCAAATCGATGGTCAAAGTGAAAGAACCATCCAAACTTTAGAGGACATGCTGCATGCTTGTGTGATTGATTTTAGGAAAGGTTGGGATAGACACCTACCTTTGGTGGAGTTTTGTTACAACAATAGTTATCACACTAGTATCAAAGCTACACCGTTCATGAAACAACTAAGAAAATCTTTCAAATCAAGAAGCGTATTTAAGCCACTCATGACAGGCAAAAGAGTTTAGCCGATAGGAATCGTAAGCCCATGAAGTTTCAGGTTGGAGATATGGTTATGTTGAAAGTGTCACCATAGAAAGGGGTGATACGTTTCGGCAAATGGGGAAAGTTAAACCCTCGTTATATTGGACCATTTAAGGTACTCACTAAGGTTGGAACAATTGCTTACAGACTTGAACTCCCAGATTAATTAAGTCGTGTTCATAGCACTTTCCATGTTTCTAATTTGAAGAAGTGTTACGCCGACGAACCACTTGCTATTTAATTAGATGAAATTCAGATCGACGATAAGTTGAACTTTATCGAGGAACCGGTCGAGATCATGGACCGCGAAGTGAAGCAGTTGAAACAAAGTCGTATCCCTATTGTTAAGGTGCGTTGGAATTCAAGGCGAGATCCTAAATTCACTTGGGAACGCGAATACCAAATGAAGAAGAAATACCCTCATCTCTTCGCTAAATCTAAACCTACATCTGAATCAACGTCTTAAGCTTTGAGGACAGAGCTCTTCTAATAGGGAAATGATGTCACACCCCGTAAATTTCAGGTTAATATTTTAAACTATTCCGGTCATTAATTTGAATTTTATCCGTTACGTTTGAATTTAACCTAAAACCGAGAGGTTATCCCGCGTAAATCTGAAAAACATCATCGGACACATTCCGGCTCCGGATATTAATGAGTCTAGATATTATATGCATTATTTTATATTTTCTAAGTGTTTCGTAGTGTACGTTCACTCCCAATATTTAATTTTTTAGTTTAGCGTATTATTTACGTTTTTCGCGTTTTTGATCAAACGAAACCCCAGAAACCCTAATCTTTTCGTGTAAACTCTAGTTATCGTTCATGTCGCGTTTGAAAGTCAAAATTTTTGTGACTTCCCCCCTCTTGCTTGTTCGAACGGCCAAACCACAAGGAAAGACAACATCAAGTCTTAAATTAATTCATGAGGAATCTTTATGCTTTAATTTGAAAATTTTGGAAGCATGCAAGGTGGTGTAAGAACTCTTGTATTTATGCATGCAAGCTTTGGACCACAAACCCACTAACAAGAATCAAGAGAATATGAATTAATTAGGATGGCTAGTTAGTTAACCATGACCCCCTGGCTCTTTACGTTCGAACCCACCACCACACACACTTTTGGTGTGTGTTGGCCACTTAGCCATTTGGTTTTATTGTTTGTGCAAGCCTCAAGTCCCCTAAACCCTACTTCACATCCTATAAATACCTTGTGATAGAACTTAGGGTTCTCATTCATTTCATAGCCTCAAAAATTATTTTCTCTCTTCCCTTTTCCTCTTCTTGCCCACGACAATCAGACACACACACATACACTTTTCATAGTTTTGATTTCTATCAAGATTCATTCATTCCAAGATCATTTATAATCATATATAAGGGTGTTCCAAGGGTTTGATCATTGTTTCAAGGTTTTCTAAAGATTTCAAGAGTTAGGGTTTTGATATTTTATGAGGGTTTTTGTAAGATCATTTGGGGTTTATAGATCTAAGGATTTTGGGTTAGATCTTGTGTGTTTCTTGACTCATCTTGTTCTTGTAAGTGTTCTATTCCATCTCCTGTGATTTCTTTATGGTTCTTATGCAAGGTTAGGGCTTATGTGTTTGTGGTTTTTGAAAATAAACAAGTTAAAACATAAACTAGTATTGTTTTATGATTCTTTGATTTACAAAAGGTTTGGTTGTGAGTATGAGTGATCATGAGTGTTGCAACAAAAGAAATGATAGGATTAAGTTAGTAATGATTATGGTTTTGATGGCGAAATATTGGTTGGTTTAGTAGTGAACGGGACTAGGTTAGAATATGCACTATTGTGAAGTTTGGAGGAATTTTGGGAGCATTTGCGAAAAATATGGTTGCTGGTCCGATTTTGTTTTAAGGTTTTGGGCGAATTAAAAATGTTTTCATTGGTCAAGAAAGTTGTTTTTGGATAGCTTATTTCGAATAGATAGATTTTCATATATCAAACACTAAAAGCGGATTTAAAACGGCCAAATTATGGCGAAATGAATTTTGGAACACTTTTCGAAAAAAATAATAAATGAGGTTGCTGATGTGAATAGTAAATTAGGTTTTCAAACACTTTCGGACATTTTTGAGGTTTTAAAACATTGGCGAAACATATAGAAACATTAGCGTATTGATTGGAAACATTAGAAACGTCATAAAGGTAATTATAAAATGTCGAATGTTATAAAAGCGTAAGACTTCTAAAAATAGTAACTTTTGAGGTCGAGTCGGACGTAAAAGTTAGGCATTTAGGTATTGACAAAGCGTTTTCGAAAATATGGATTTAACAAAATATAGGGGACGGTATTAACGTCTTGAAACTTAGAACTTTCCTAAAATAGAAAGTTTCCTAAAATAGTAACTTTTAGTAAACCGTGGCAGATTTTAATCATGAACATTTTGTCATCATAACGACACCATTTTTCTAACTAAGACACAAACACATATGGTTGCCTTCTCGTTGGTAAGCGTTTCGCTTTTGGTTTTGTATATAATCTCTTAGTCCTAAGACGCATCATTCCTTTAGGCTAGGATTGTGTATCATCTTTCTCTTACGTGATTATCATTTGCTCATCGCTCTAAGGGGAGTTCATAGCCTCACTTTTTACGCATTTTGAATAATTGTGTTGGTCTTATAAATCCTTCACAACAACAATAAGCAAACTCGAATAAGCTCTAATAAGCTATAAAGGAGCCGGCAATAAGAAAAGAAAAGTAGAGAGAGAAAAGAACATGGAAACTTAGATTAGAGAGAGAAAGGTGAGTTACAAGTGTGTGAAAATGTAACCAACACCCTCTTCATGTGTGGAGAGGGTATCTTTTATACCCAAGCCTTTCTAGTAGGCGAATAGGCTTTGTAGCTTGGGTCGAGCTTGGCTAAACTTGGGCTTTGAGCCTGAAACACGGACAATAATAGATTACAATCCAAGCACGTTAAACCCCACTAGCCTATTACAACACAAGACCTAGTTTGACTTTATAAGACTGATAACATTCTTGTTTGACTCAATATAATTAAGGCTAACAATCTCCTCCAATGTTGAGGTCTCTTTCTTCAAACTCCTTCGTACCGCCGATAACATTCTTGTAGGAGTTTGCTTTGTTTTATCATTGTCTCCCCTGACGTTAAAGATATGACTTTTGACGTTTATGCTTTGCCTTTTTTTGGTCTTGTCTTGTTTGTAATGGCTTTGTTCATTCATGCTTTGTGATCTTGATTTTGAGCCTTTATTTCAAGAATGTTTATCTTTAATCTTACATACTTGTTGTCTTAAGAACATGTTATGATTCCACTACATTTTCCTTAAGCTTTCGCTAAAACTATTTCATTTATGTTGAGAATATTGTAAGACTTATTTTGTTTTAATCAAAGCAACGAGTTATGTTTGATCAAACATCCATATAGCGGTCGTTTACTTGATGTTGTGCGATGTATGCAATGACGTCATGCCTCTCGACACGTATTTCGTCTAGGCCCCGTTTGGGGGTGTGACAGACACACCCACAAAGTTCAAAACATCTTTTTAATACAACAATCGTGTAAGAAGCACAAAGGCCTTATGCGCGTCATACTTATCAAACTGTAAAGTTTTTCATTTTATATATATATTTTTATCTTTTCTCTTTTAAAATTATTATTTATACACAACTTACTAAAAATAAGCATACTCAAAACACAGCGAAATGAAAAATAATATAGAAAGAGAAGCATAATAAGTATTATTCAAAAATTTACAACACATACGAAAGCAAAAAAGTAAAAGTAATAGTGAAATCTTTTTGGCTTTTATAATTATAAGACAAATACATATCAAGCACACACTTATTATTAAAGCTACGAAAATAGATAATTCACTAAACGATTATAAAGATAATTTGGTTGAAAACAAAATATTTTTACGGACTGATGAAGAAAGTACGCCGTGTTTGAGAGTGCAACGCACTTCTATCAAAATTCTATTTTCCAGTTTATATTTTATTACAGAAAATAAGCAAACATACAAACTCAAGTACATAATACAAAAATGATAAAAAGAAAAACATATTATCTGACACAAAAGAACTTATAACAACTAACAAAGAAAATCAAACACAAAAAAGAAAACAAATATTTTTGGTTTTCAATTTTTAAATAAACTAGTCCAAATACGAATGTTTAAGGTACCAAATCACACAAGATATTATTTTAAGTAAAGCGCATGTACCCAAATGAAAGAAAACTGTGTTTAAAACAAAAACTATCAAAAATATTTTTGGCAGACAGTGTGTCGCACTTAAAGAAAGTGCGGCGTACATTGAGCTTTTATTATTATTATTTTTCAAAAATTCAAAAATACTAGCGCGGCAAAAATTAACAAAAGTACGTCGTACTTGAAATCAAGTGCGGCGGTTTTATCATGACAGACACAAATTTTTACATATTTACACTTTATTAGTTAACAACACATATATAAACATATTCACAAACACTGACAAACACACAAGCACAAAAAGTGAAATAAGAAAACTCGTTTTACATTGTATAGATTTTAACAGTTTTACATAATTCAAATGCAAACACTCAACAGTCAACACACAAACACAAACAAGCAATTCAAACAAATGCAAACAAACAGGAATGAATAATCTATATGATAATGACACGAAAAAGAAAATATTTTTGTTTTCGGAACCAATAGTGCGACGCACACAAGAAAATGTGCGGCGTACATTTGGCAAAAAGAAATCGTTTTCTATTTATTTGTTTATATATAAACACAGAAAACTAACAAAAGAACTAGCATCATAATGCAAACACAAAAGAATACCAATAATAATTAAACGAAATGTAAATGCAATCAAAAAGATTATATATACATAATATTTTCATGATTTTTGTTATGCATGGAAAAAGTGCGGCGCACAACGACAGAAGTGTGGCGTACTTACGGCAATTTTTTTCAAACATTTTATTTTTCACAAATACAATGTGAGAGAAATAATCAAACAAACAAACAAACAGATAGCATGATTTATTATATAAACAGGAACATGGCAGAAAACAAAATAAGCGAAATAAAGCAAAAACAATTTAGAAATAAAAATCTTTTTGGTTTTTTCATTCGAATCATAAACTAAATATGCACAATTGCACAATGCGTATAATCAATTAAAACATGGTTCCATGATTATAAAAACTAAACTAAACATTTAGGTTTTGTCTGCGTATAATCAATTAAAACATGGTTCCATGATTATAAAAACTAAACTAAACGTTTGTGTTACCACTGAACTTAATCAGTCACGAGATGAACAAGATCACAGGACAACTACATCAGTTTTGGTGTAAAACCGGCGCACTTGCAGGTTTTGTCTGCAAAATAATAAGAGAAAACGGGGAAAAGTACGGCGCACTTCAACATAAGTGCAACGCACTTGGAGCAACATAATATATCACAGATTCTTAGGAAATAAAGCACACGAATCACACGAAACATGCACAAGACTAGCAAACAAACTAAGAACAACTAAAACAAATCTCCGGCAACAGCGCCAAAGTGTTACAAGTCTGAAACTTATAATAACTAGATTTTACCAAACGAGCGACTAAAAACACAACACGGGCATGTATACCTTATTGAGTGAAATATAGCCTAAGGTAAGTCTAGGTCGTTCCACGGGATTTATAGCAATTAATAGATTGTTTATCAAGTAACAAAGCCAAATTGATTGTCACGTATCAATTAGCAAAACGTGTGTATAAAGCAAGCAAGACAATACAAGGCATGATCCACATAACATAATACATAGAGATAGAGCAATAATTTATATAAACAAATCGTGCAAGTACAATTAAGGGTGTATTAACGCAACAAGCATATCTACCATTTATACAAAGAAACCCTTTCGACCTATAATCCTAAGCATAACTAGTGCATTAAGCATGGTTTATATCAATTATGAATATAAATGAATTCCTTCCAACCCGGTCAGTCAACATAAGGAAGGGTCTTAAACATTATTCCATTTGGTTTGCTTATCAATTACCACATAAATCTCACAAGTATGATAGACACGCCATAGAAAAATGGGTCAAAATACATCAAAATAATTAACCCTTTTGGCCTATTTCAATTGCAATGATATATCAAAAGATAAACAAGGTTCAAGCAAAAGTGATATCGAATTCATAAGCATACAAATTTAAAAGTCATAGCAAAATCGTCTAGATATTATATCATTTATCACACGTCATCAAAACAAATGAGGAACCATTATTTCATATCCAAACAAGTATCATACATCCAAAGCATATCAAACTTAAAAATGTATTCATTATTCAAGTAGGAAATATGCCAAAGTCATTTATGAGAATAATACTAGAATAGAGAACCAAAATTGACATTCCAACTAGTGACAAACACTAAACCAAAACCCATTGCTTCCTTAAACAACCAACATCCTAAACCTACTGAGATGTCTTGAGAATCTGTCATGAACCCTCTGGAAATTCAGCAACATGTCGCCAAATGGTGTGTTTGGTAACAGGTTTAATATAGTGACTTAGAAGGATTTGGTGTGAATCCTCTAAGTATCAAGATGATATATGTTAGGGTCGCGTATACATGAGTTTTGTGGTCTGGAAATGGTGTTGGAACAGTGATGAGTCATCGTGGTGATGGTGGTAGTAGCATGGCGAGATAAAAGGGTGTTTGGATCATTGGATTCTAAGACCCTCGCCTAGTCCCTATGATCTCTAATGAAGTTGTTGTGTTTCTCCTAGCACAAATGGCTTGCACAAATAGGCTTGTATTTATGCATAAAACAACACCTGGGGACCAATAAAGTAATAGTGATCGGATTGGTAGTAATGGGATCATAAAATATGACATTTTTTATATGTTGAAGACGAAAGTGCGTCGTAACTTTTATTTTGTGCCCCGTACCTTTTCGTTCAGATACTTCTTGGTAAGATACTGCGAACTTGGTACATTATCAGCTCTTGGATCAAAAATCAAAGTTGTAGATAATTTTTTCTTCTTTCCGTGGCTACTTGAAATCAACTCAATCCCAAGTCGTATGCTCAAGTTATGGCCAAAACAATGGGCAGGTGTCGGGAAGCTAGATCTTGAGTTTACTTCTTCGTTTAAGCTTCATATCTTTATGTATTCTTCTATTTGCTTCCATGACAAGTCATATGAACCTACAATAGGAAATATAGTCTATTAAGTATCAAAAGTTCATATAATTAACCAATAAATATATATAAAAGCACAAATAATGCATATAGAAATATGTATAAAATATGCGTTATCACCCATGCATCTTTTTCTCCAACTTTTTATAGCATGCACATATATCATCTGATTCATTGGATCTTGTATTCCACAACCTATTTCCTAAAATTTTCCATGCAAGCACCCATATCATCTAATTCATTATCTCTATGACACTTCAACTACGATTGTGTGAATAATATAAGTTGATTTATACGTTATTATGTAATGTAATGTAATATTTTTCAAGTTAATCTAATGTGTTTGTAATTAAATGTATAGACGTTGCTATGTAATGTGATGTGATGCTAACACAAATTAAAATATTTTTTTATTAAAAATAAACACTAGACAAAAAAATATACATTAATTTAAACTAAAAACACTTCAAACAGCAATCTAAATATTATTCTACAACATCAAACATTTTTATTTATGAAATGTCTGTTTTTCTTTATTCAACATTCCTTTGCAGCCGTTGCAATCTTAGCATGTCACGTAAGATTTCTTTTACATATATATTGTAATTTTTCCCATCATTATTCTGACACACTTCTTCTTTGCAAGATGAACTTGTCTTGTTATGATGTCCAATTCAATATAATACGACTTTGTATCTAAATCTGAAATTGATGAATATTCCAAATTTACCATCACTGGTGAGGTTATTTCGAAAAAAGAATTTGATGACATACCATCCGGATAGCTCATAGGCCTCCCCTTCAAGCACACTAGCGACCTAGTCCCAAAGACACTCAGAAAACTTCAAAATGTTTCTAGTGGCGTAAAACTTGTAGCAGTGATTACCAGTATGAGAATCCGTCACTCGAAGCCCAACACCTCCGGGGTGTGTCTTTTGATGTGACTAACGCAGAGGTAATGACTGACCATGTCAAAATCCACGTTCTCCCTATCAAGGCTTTCCCACCAACATAGTAATCGTGGTGCATTATCCCTATAATCCCCTAGAATCGCGAGATACCCCCACGACTCCGGTTCAAGTGTAGAGGCATGCTCAAGCCTATTTTCATCACCTATAAAAAGATGGGCAGGTCACTCAGGTTTGATTACGCTCTCAACACCTACTTTACTTACTTACGCATTCATTCCAATCATAAACTCATACTTACTCTCACACCGGAGGTGATTCGCAGCAACCAATCCACGCGCTTCACTTAACGTAGTGTTTTAATTTGTGTTGTTACAGGTTACCAACGGCTTGGCAGTTCAACCTTACCCCTTTATCCTTCAATTATCATCATAGGCCTGATCGTGCTAAATATTGTACAAACAATAACCATCTATTATAAACATTTCTTCTTTCTTTATTATGAGGATGGTTGATACTCGATAATACGCTTTTGGTTAACCAAAATTTACATTTGACAACCTTATGGTTGAAAAAGATAAA
>BQNB010209985.1:0-10301 GCA_026074375.1 Tanacetum coccineum
GTGATTGTTGTTGTTGTGGAAAACTATTTTACGGGATTTTACAAGTCTTGACTAAACTGAGAAAATACAAGAGTATTTCGCGGGATTTTACTAAATCAAGAAAAACATTAAAAATAGAATTATTGTTGAAATCGTTGTTGTCGTTGAAGAACTTGAACTTTTGTAAACGATTTGTGAGCTAAAACGATGAACGGTGCACGAATTTTGAGCTTGAAATGATTAACGGTTGATCAAAACTCAAATAAGGACAAACGGTGCACAAACGATTCACTTTAAAGGGCTAACGGGCTGTTTTGAAGCGATAGGGACTAACGGTGAAAAGTTATTTTCAACTAGAAGGACTTCTTTTCAAGGAAGGACGAATGGTGCAATTGTAGTAACATGTGAGGGGCTGCATGTGCCAATTGCCAAAACTTGTTAATTAATAACAAATTTTCCCTCCAAATCACTTTCGTCTTTGTTGGAAGATTTATAAAAAAAATTCACCGAATATGAATTTGATCTCGCAGAATCGTACGATTATCGTCGGTAAAAACCAAATATACCACGTTGATCGAAATGATGTCACGAACACGATGATATAAGTCTTAAGTCCCGTTGTTTAACATCACTCGAAACCAAAAAACCGAAAATTTGTTAAAACGTGAAGAAACTCGTTCAAGCTAGAAGAGAACCGAAGATTTTGTTCTTGTATGTGATGAACTCGGCTCAAGACGTTTACACTCGTTCGGTCCTTGAGATTTTTCACTCGTTCGGTGATCTTAAGTTTTCCACTCGTTCGGTTCTAACATTTTCCACTCGTTCGGCTCAAGACGTTTACACTCGTTCGGTTGTTGCTATCGTGTTCCACTCGTTCGATGATCAAGTGTGTCACTTCGTTCGGTTGCTTCACAAAGTTGCTAGTTCGGTTCGACAAAATATCAAACGCCTTTGGTACCTTTCTCTTATCTTTGATTCAGCCGTGTAAACCATACGAATAAGCTATGGAACGATTTATTTTCTGTTTGAAGAGAAAAAGAAAAAAACAAACTTGTAGGTATGTAAGAGACATAATGGTTTGTAGTTTTGTTTAGATTCTATGTTTGACCAAAGTGTAGATACTTTGATTAAGCCGAATCAACACAAAAAAAAACAAAAAAAACAAATATGCCGAGTAATAAGCTAAAAAAATGACCACAAAGCAAATCACGAAACCCACCCGAGGAGACTGATACCAATTGTTGGTACCCGATCTACACTTTCACTTCATATAACATAACACAGATCGAACCAAGAACTAGAAAAGAGAAAAAGATTTAGAGAGAAAGAGAAGAGAGAGAGAGAGATGAGAGAAAGAAAAAAGATTTAGAAAAAAAGATATTATGAGATTAGATATTTGTGAGATTAGATATTTTCATATGAGAAAATATCTATATATATACCCCTACACATTTAATGTGACGCGAGGGATATTTAACTAGGACTCGGGCTCGGGTTTTGCTTAGGATTAAACCCGAAACATATACAATATTAGATTAACTATCGAGCTTGATTCCCGATAATATTCTATTACAACGTTAACTAATTAGAGACCGAAGCTCCATCGTAGAGTGACCGAGCTTCCTTGTTCTACTCAATAAATTAAGGCTAACAAGAACATATGTAAAGATAGTAGTGGGAGGTCCATTCACCCACAAGTATCCGACAAAAGATCAAAATCCCAAAATGATCGAAATTAAGAGGGGTCGGGATGCACGCAACGCTATATGTAATATATATAAAAAGATCGAAAAGAAACGAATTAATTTACCTCCTCATGTGTTGTTTGATTTAATATGCTCGCCAAGGGTGAAATCCCAATCTAATAAATCCTCACATCCGAAAGTGGTGCCTCTTTTTTTCTTATTGCTTGATGATATATTACCCTGCATCATGTTTTGGTATTGAACCAATTAAATATATTGATTAATCGCTCTATTTATAAAGTTATTTGGACCCATAGACAAACTCATTATAGTAAAAATAATATTATCCCATTACTTACTTGAGTTCCATTTCTTTAAGGCCATGACCATCCTCATCGACTTTGCTCTCAGGTTCTACATCTTTAACGTATACCAATTCCCTTTTCCAGAGAGAATACCTTGCTCATATGGATACGCCACCTAAATAAGTAAATTAAACGAAAGCTAGAAACAACAAAATCTATAGAAAAATTATGATTAGGTTAAGGCTATGTGCTACGTACTTCAACATATGCTTAAAGTCATGTTTCCTTAAAACATGCAAGTCTTTACATAGTGCTTTAACCTGACAAAATAATATGTTATAAATTTTTACATGTAGGTTAGAGTTAATATAACTGATAGAATGATTCATAACCGAAAAGGAAAAGGGAAAACAATTATAGGGCATACCGTTTATCAATCTTACTTGACAAAGCTGCCTCAGCTCGGGCAAGTCATTTTTTTGAGGAAGTCAAGTATTACATCGATCCTCGAGTCTCCATATCTAAACTGCAGCAAAAGGTTCAATAAACTCCTTAGACTACTACATAAAATACCTTCCTAAATAGGCCATAACACAAACATCATCATGTTTTGAACTTTTTAACTACATGTTATATAAGCATGTTCAACAAAAATCAATCTAAACGTCGTTATTTTGAAAATGGCTTGCTACGTTTATCTTAATAACTAAATATGTAAACCAGCATTTCAATTTCAAAATTATCTGCTATTAGTTTCACAGTTTTTCATATAATATCTCAAGAATACACAAAATAAATACTGCCTTCAAAATTAACAACAGGAAAACCAACTAAACTTTCCACTTCATGTTTTAGTATCTCACCAATACAAATATTATAGCAAAAAGAACACATACTGCCAATGCCTTAATATGAGAAAATAATCATTCTCATTATAATGTCTAAGACATTGTACAAATTATTTAATTTTTAAATTATTACCAAGCGACACAAATCCTCTTCCAAATGCTGGTGACCGAACAATGTCTAGAATCGGATTTCTAATTGGTGTTGTCGAGTCTGCAGTTCTGCAATTATCATTATAATATATAGTAACCATGTAAACAATTTTGTAGATAATAAAGTAAAGCCGCTTTACAGTTGGGTTTGTTTAGCTCATGAATATTGTGTTTGAATTCCATGAATATCTATAATCACTGCTAATAGATATCAAGATCCAATTTAATATTATATAAAAGATTCAACCCTTGTACACTATGGCAACCATGACCACCACAAGACGCACCTTAACCACCATCATCACCCATCTCCGATCATCATCACGCGCCCGTTACACTCTCCCATTTCTCAGCCACACCCAACACAACCAAACCCCATATCTTTTAATTCTAAGGATCCAAACCTAGTTGAAATCCGGGTCGGGTTACTCGCCCTTAAATGACCTATCACCCAACTGGAGCAACATGCCACCTAAAGAAATGATATTACTTGATGGGTGTGATTATGAACATTGCCTTATTGTTATGGATTTTCCTGATTATAATAAACTGTTACGCTTGTGTTGCAGGAGGACGGACGGCACGAACAACCCAAGAGGGAGAAGTCCAAGCCCATATGACATAAAGATTATGTCATATAATCTATCCTTATTTAAGTGTCATTATTTAGAAATGTCTTCATGTTTATTTAGGAAAGTCAATAACTTGTGTTAGGAAAGTCAAAAGTCAATGTTTATCTTGTAGTCAAAAGTCAAAGGTCATAATAGCCCATAATAGGCCCATGACCCAGTTAGCTATTATAAATACTCTTGTACTCTTTCATTATAATCAATCAAGTTAAAGATCAATAATTCTCTCATTCTTCTCTCTATTTTCTTATGAAGCTCGCACACGCTAAAAGTGATGCCTTATCCCGATACAACCCCTAACAAGGTCGTATCAATTGGTGCTTTCATTGAGAGTTCTCGTTGGGAGGGTTTCGATTTAAAGTTCTAAAAAAAGTTACTGTTCATCGGAGTACTATTCACGCGCACTGTTCACGCGGTATTGTTCATCGGTACTATTCATACACAAAAATTCTGTTTTCGAGTTATTGTTCGCGGGAGGACTGTTGATAACATCAAATAACGTCACTTTATTACATCATTTATCCCATCTATTTTACCCACTTTTATATAATTATTGCATTATTTGATACTTAATTGCTTTAAAGTTGATAAATGCAGTAATTCAGGAGTGATTTGTGAAGACATGCTAAAAGGCGCACAATCTGGAGCTAAAACGAAGACATTTGAAGATTTCTGAAAATACACCAATACGCCGTATCCGCCTAAGAAGATACGGCGTATCAGCGCCAAGCTTCACAAGAAAACGCGTTTAGACAATTCCTAATACGGCG
The DNA here is from genome assembly GCA_026074375.1 of Tanacetum coccineum. Lineage (NCBI taxonomy): Eukaryota > Viridiplantae > Streptophyta > Magnoliopsida > Asterales > Asteraceae > Tanacetum > Tanacetum coccineum. The sequence continues at coordinate 4,367 of BQNB010209985.1, forward strand.
TATCCATGACTCCCTCATACGCCGTATCCTTGAAGATGACTATTCGAAGATACAGTAAATCAAGTATTTTGGGAAATAAATCAAAGGGTTATTACAACATAGCGCGCACTCCAAGGGATCCAGCCTGATACGCCGTATCAACCACTCTGGATACGGCGTATTGAGGATTTTTCAGCAACTATAAATAGAAGACTCAAAAACGAGTTTTCAGTGTGCAATATCATATTCTCTGTATAGTATACATCTGAAGTCGAATTTCTCAAGCCAAAAAGAGCAGCCAAGGTCGAACACCATTCCTAATTCCATAGAAGACATCGTGTAATTCTTACTTTCTTAATCATTCGGTTTTTAATTGTTTGATCACGTTTGTAATAATGACAATGATTGTGGGCTAATACCCTCGGGTATTAGCCATGTTAATGAAGATTATAATGTTTGGTTTGCTTTAATCCGGCTTGCTTAATTTATCGTTGTTATTTAATTATGTTTATCGCCTTATACTTGTTTATGTGCTTGTACATGCGACATATCATTCAACTGGGTCTAGTGAGACTTAACCAATAGGATCACAAATAACACATTATCATTACCTTTTGATTATGAGCTTAGTTGGACCGGCAGGTGACCCGATAATTGTTCAGCGATCATGTTCTTAATTAATTTGTAATTGATTTTGGTGGTGGACTACCAGTGTATAAAGCAACATCAAGCAATAAGTGGGTAAAGTCCCGATGGGCTAGGGTATTAACAGGATCACCACTGCTTTAATTCCCTATGATAGATTATAATTGAATTTAAGGATGCTTTATGCGGATGCGTTAATCGTGACAGGATTGCTCATGTCTAGGTCTTAGGAAGTAGAACCGCCTAAGTCTTAAGAATGACATGCCGCCTCGAAATAAGCAGCCATTACACTAATTAATCAAACCAGCATTTAATTGGATTTAACATGGTTAATACAGTTTTCTATTATTTGGTTCGTACCGCTCTTTTGTCTTGTGTTATTTTGCTTTAGTGTTTATTGTGCTTAGAATTGATATTTGTCACCGTAAACATGTGCCAGTCTCTCAGGCTGAAAACCCCCCATCTTATTAGACAACGTATATAGCATAGGTTTAACCAGTAGATAGACTAATTAAAATACTGATAGAATTTAGGATTAATGTTCCACTCTTAGTGTTCGACACCCTACTTACCACGAACTCCATCTTAACCTAGTACACTGCTTGTTAAAGTGTTGTTTTAGGTTTGTCAGCTAAATATAAATTTAAAACTTGATAATCAAACTAATTGACTCTACATGACAGCACATTAGGTTTTTTGGCGCCGTTGTCGAGGAGTGAATTAATTCAACCTTATTCTTATCAGTATTTCTAACCTCTGACCATTTGACCATTAACTTATTAGTTTAGTGTAATTTAAATTCTGTTTGTATTTATCTGCATTTAAATTGTTTGCTTTAAATTCTTGCATTTAATTGTTTTAAATAGTACTCTGTTCTGACTGATCATCTGATACGTTGTATCCACCAGTTGGATACGACGTATCTATTTCTCAACAATACGACGTATTCATAAAGCTCTATATGGCGTACTACTATTCAACAGACCCATACGACGTATTCTAATTAATTAGATACGGCATATTCGTCATCTGATACAGCAATAGTTCTGCTTTTGATTTCCTGTTTTATGTGTTCCCTTTTGTTAGGGCACATCCTACTGATTATTTGTGCTTAATCGCAGGAAACCGCTGACAAAGCATCCTACATGGCAGAATCAAACAACTATATTACCGCCACCTAAAAGAATTTCGTCTCTATTGACAACGAAGGAAGAATGATCGAGAAATGCATTATCGAAATACAAGGGACATTCTTAGAAAAGATACATGATACATAGTGCTTTTAATGAAAACAACGGAGAAAGCGGAAAACACATACGAAAACACATCAATAAATGTCTTGACATTGCTTGGCATAATCAAAATTAGTAGGATTGACTCAAGAGACTATATCAGGCTCAGAGATAATTTTCTTGTTCTCGCTGACAGGATACTTATGCATGTATGGGCGTTACCCCAAGGAGGTGTATGGGCTCAACGTTGCTACTTGGGTGATAGCATGGTCGAAAAGTCATGACTAGAAATTCCACTACACCTTTCAGACAACATTAATGATGAAGACGAATGCGGAGGAGGAGGAAAGAGCTTTACAAAACCAAAACTGACAATGCTCCAAAAGTCTTTCATGATAGAGGGAAACCTATTTGACTTTGGAGGCTACACCCTTATGCATGGATTCAAGGCAATTTCAACTAATACTTCTAAGAGAGATGTCGTCGATATATTCACTTAGAGGGAAACCTATTTGACTTTGAGACACCATTGTGCAAGGCATTTAACGAATTCAATACCTTCTGAAAATTGACATCGATCTATTCACTTATGATATCCAAAACTTTAAAACTTATTAGGAATATAAACAAGAAGGTACTGATGAACCGTAGTCTGAAAACGGGGTACCATACCGCTTTAAGAATGGGAAAGCTAAGTGGCCTACGTGCACTTCTGATATTGACAGATTTAGTAATGGTAGGAAACTGCCAGGAATGGTTCAATGAGAAAGCATGACCTATTTTCAAGATCATAGTTGGTATGATGAGCTAGCTGATGGGAAACTGAAGGATGAAACTTTAGCACTCAAAACTAAAATAGAAGGATCGTGGGGAGACGCAACCCTCGGGGTACTTAAGTTTTTCAGATGGTTGAAAAGCTGCTTTGAAAACTTCCACGAGCTGGAATATGAAGTACTGGTAAAATTACAAGACAGTTGGTGGAAAGTGAATACCCACGAGATCACTCCATTTACTCGCATAGAAAATTTTAGGCGAGGGCTTTATTCGAATATAAAAACTCAATGGGGCAATAATCCTCACCTTGACACCAACCATATATTTGAAAGGGATCACGAAGCAAGCAACTTCGGTTGTAATCAAGAAGATCAAAGACATAAGGACAATCCAATTCCTGAACCATCAAACTACAAGGTCAGGAGATGGATGGGTCATGACAACACCTGACGAGGCATGAAAGAGAAGGAAAAAGGTCAAACTTAAAGACTAGCTGAAACAAAAGTGATTCCCGGGAGACAACGCGATCATTTTAATTGTTTGTCGCATTTAATTGTTTGAATTTAATTTTCTGCACGAATCTGTCTTCCCGGACATTGCATACGGCGTATCGAACCCCTATGGATTCGGCGCATGCATGTCTAGACGTTATCAGTTTTTAAATTTAATTATTTAATTTCCAGTAATTTAATTGTTTCCACAAGAGCAATATGGCGTATCCTAGGGTTTGGGATACGGCATATTGACCCCTGTACAGTTGTATGTCTAATTGTTTTCTTATACCATTGTAGGTAGATAGAATTTGCACTTGTCTTCTATACAGGACCTTACTGAAACTATGATATGACACATGCTAAAAAAGACTTGTGTTGAACTTATTCGGGCATTCTGAAGCCCTAGTCAACACACTTTTTACTCAAGAACTCATCATGGAGAATTATCAAGAGAAAAACATCAAGGAGTTTTCCGTTCTAATTTTATTTTTCCCTTATAATTTTTATTGCTTTGTATATACAACGAGGACGTTGTATAATCTAAGTGGGGGGATGGAGAATTAGAACGTACTTGTCCTCTTTTTTACAAAATAACATGCAAAATGCTTTAAATGGTACAAAAATTTTAAATTTATTTTTAGCTTGATTTTGTAAAAATCCATAGTCCATTACTAGCGCATTTAACCCTTGATATATAATTGTGAGAATTAAGCCTATTCTGTTTTCCAAATGTCTTACTAAATTCCACAAAATAATAAGTGTGCCGGTGATGTAGTAGACTTTAGAACTTGGCCTGGTATATCACTCGAGACCGCCATGATAAGTACTATGGATTTTGATGGAGAACTATGTTTTCAACTCATTATAGTTCTAGGATAAGACCAATAGCTACATGTCATTAAAAAATAACTAACTTCACTGTAGTTTAAAACTCCTGTAGTAACCTTGATTACTCTTATTTTTAGAGTAAAATCCCTAGAAACTGTTGAGCATTTTTTTCTTTCATTACACATATTATAGTTTCGTTACACCTTTACACCTTAGCCTACCATGTTGATTAAGCCTATTTCTCTATGTTGCTAGTCACTTTCGTGTAAAGTTTTGTATTTCCTGTGTCAAAGTGAAATTTTTCTACCCATGTAATGGTCGGGAAATTGCACAATGCAATGGTAAATATGTAGCTCATAAGTTTCGCTACATTCGCAATTATGAATTATGTCCGAAGAAAAGTATTACTAGGAAAGATTATCCGGACGAATTATAAAAGTGAAGACGGTGGAATCAAACCGAGGTTTATCATGTATTGTTTAAAAAAGAGAAAGAAAAAATAGTCGGTTTAAAGAATTTATACCGATAGGAATCAGTTAAAACGGATCGATTATTCGTTGATACGTTGACAAAAGTCAACGATGTAAAGTTTTGGTAAAAGTGGCGATATACCACTAAATTTAAAAGTATGTAAAGGTCCGGGATGTAAGGGAAGTTGACCTTTAATGGAACGTCAATTGTAGGTTGTCATTGTCATTTCTATGCCGCGGCGTCTGGTCTATTTGTTCGAGTTATTTATCTATGGAAACGGTCGAGGGAAAGTTACTAGCAACCGTACCTTATTTGTTGGCTTAATCTATTTGTTTTGTGAATTTTATTTAACAACCATTTTACTTCCCTTTCCTGATGACTAACCTTAGGATCTACTCGAATGAGAGTGTGTTTCGTGCGTGTAAGTTATCCTGTGGGATTCAGGTGTGTATTATGTCTTAGCTGCCTTGTTTGACGATGGACCTCTAGTGTAAGTCAGAAGCTCATTCCTATTTTAATTATGCCTAATAGACGTGATTTACCCGAGCTTCTAATAATTACCCAATTTATCTTTTGATTTGTTCTTCCTTAGCTTTAGCGGTGGAGATGTGTATCCTTACCAAGCTTATGATATGAAACTAATTACGACCGAGCAATTGAGCGTACTACTTAAATGTTGCACCCTAGATTAGTTGAGTGATCTGAGTGTTTTCATTTCCCATTTCGTGAGGAGCTTGGTCATGTGCAAAGTGATTAGAACAAAACGATGCTTAAACAGAAAATCCTTAACTTCGGTGAGGACACATTTTCATAAACTGAACTTTTATCTAAGGTCTACTTAAGGACAAGTAGGATTCAAGTGGGGGGATAGTTGATTACATTGAATAACGTCACTTTATTACATCATTTATCCTATCTATTTTACCCACTTTTATATAATTATTGCATTATTTGGTACTTAATTGCTTTAAAGTTGATAAATGCAGTAATTCAGGAGTGATTTGTGAAGACATGCTAAAAGGCGCACAATCTGGAGCTAAAACAAAGACATTTAAAGATTTATGAAAATACACCAATACGCCGTATCTGCCTAAGAAGATACGGCGTATCAGCGCCAAGTTTCACAAGAAAACGTGTTTAGACAATTCCCAATACAGCGTATCCATGACTCCCTCATATGCCGTATCCTTGAAGATGACTATTCGAAGATATAGTAAAACAAGTATTTTGGGAAATAAATCAAAGAGTTATTACAATGTAGCGCGCACTCTAAGGGATCCAGCCTTATACGCCGTATAGACCCATCTGGATACGGTGTATCAAGGATTTTTTAGCAACTATAAATAGAACACTCAAAAACGAGTTTTCTGTGTGCAATATCATATTCTCTATATAATATACACATGAAGTCGAATTTCTCAAGCCAAAAAGAGCAGCCAAGGTCGCACACCATTCCTAAATCCATAGAAGACATCATGTAATTCTTACTTTCTTAATCATTCGGTTTTTAAT
>BQNB010209987.1:0-10301 GCA_026074375.1 Tanacetum coccineum
ATAGGATCTATGTGCGCGGTGTTTCGCTTATACGTGCTTATGTGGTTATATGGTATATAGTATTAGTTAAGTCATTCATTGAAATGTGTGAGCCTAATACTAAGTACAACTGGGAAAGGATACGGGTATAAATACGGTGGCCAACGTAATTATGAACGTATCACGACTCACGCATATTTAGTATTATCGTCCACACAAATCGGTGTTGACACCTTAGGACCGCAGATTGTGTGATATAGTATATTAGGCTATCCTATGCGTGTTGACCGTCCCACCTACCTAACGTTGCCCATGTTCTCCCTCGTGTAGATAATGCCGCCTACGATGACGACCCGAAGTGCTGGCCGGCCTGCTGCCGCATCACGAGGAGGGGGAACGGGTGGACGAGCTGGTAGAGGTGGTGGTAGGACTAGAGGTCGTTCTGGTGATCAGGGTAATGGTAGGAATGATGGTCCGGGTGGCCAAGTAGGTGGTCAGGGTAGTGAGGTGAATGGTGGTGTTGACGGAGTCCCTGACTTCTCCACCATCATTGCACAGCAGTTGCAGAATTTACTCCCCACTATTGTAGCCCAAGTAGGCAACCAAGGTAGAGGTCAAGGAGTTGGTAGGAATCAAAACGGCGATGCCGTCAATGACCACATCCGGGGTGATGTTGGGAATGCCACTGAAGGCAATGACCGTAGGGGTTGTACCTATAAGGAATTCTTAGCTTGTAACCCAAAGGAGTATGATGGTAAGGGAGGTGCTATAGTGTATACCCGTTGGATTGAGAAGATGGAGTCAGTTCATGATATGAGTGGGTGTAGGGATAGTCAGAGAGTGAAGTACACTACTGGTTCATTTGTTGGTAAGGCTCTCACGTGGTGGAATTCTGAGATTCGCACACGGGGTCGAGAGGCCGCTGTAGGTATGTCATGGGAAGACTTTAAGACTTTGACTAGGGAGGAATTTTGCCCGAGTAACGAGATACAAAAGTTGGAAACTGAGTTGTGGAATCACGCCATGGTCATGGCTAGCCATGTTGCGTATACCGATAGGTTTCATGAGTTGGCTAGGTTAGTTCCTCACTTAGTAACCCCGAAAGGTAAGAGGATTAAGAGGTATGTGTCTGGCCTTGCTCCGTAAATTCGAGGAATGGTGGCAGCAACTGAGCCAAAGACCATCCAAAAGGCTTTGCAGTTAGCTGGCACATTGACTGATGAAGCCCTTAGGAATGGGTCAATAAAAAAGAACCATGAGAAGAGAGGAAATGGGGGAGAACCTAGTAAGGATAGGAATGGAAAGGAGGATAACAAGAGGACTAGAACGGGAAATGCTTTTGCTACAATCGCAAACCCTGTTAGGGGAGGTTACACGGGTACGGCACCTAAGTGTACCACCTGTGGCTATCACCATTTACCTGAGATACCTTGTCATGGTTGTTTCAACTATAACCGCCTAGGTCATTTTGCTAAGGATTTTAGAGTGTCGCATAGGAATGTAAACCCCATCAATACTAGAAACCCAGTTGCTAGAACCTGTTACGAGTCTAGTAGTACCGATCATATCAAGTCAACTTGTCCTAGGTTGAATCAGGCTTAGAGGCCAAGGAGAAACCAACATAACCAAGTTATGGTTGTTAATGGGGGTCAGGGTCGTAGGAACCAAAGGAACCAAGCTAGGAGTAGGGCATTCATGTTGGGAGCAGAGGAAGCTCGCCAGGACCCGAACATCGTGACGGGTACATTTACTCTAAACAACCACTATGCCACTACCTTATTTGACTCTGGTGCCGACTATAGCTTTGTTTCCACTACTTTTATACCTCTGTTAGACATAGAGCCCGGTGATTTAGGTTTTAGTTATGAGATTGAGATAACTAGCGGGCAGCTAGTAGAGATTGATAAAGTTATTGGGGGTGCAAACTAGAAATAGAAGGTCATATGTTTGACATTAACTTGATACCCTTTGGAAGCGAGAGTTTTGATGTGATCATAGGAATGGATTGGTTGTCTGGCCATAAGGATGAGATCATTTGTCATGAGAAGGTAGTAAGAATACCACTACTAGATGGTAAGGTGCTTAGAGTATTAGGAGAAAAATCCAAAGAAAAGATGAGGCAGTTAATGAGTGCTAAGGCTAACGAGAAGAAATAGGAAAAGATCGTGGTAGTGAGAAATTTTCCCGAGGTATTTCCGGATTATCTATCTGTATTGCCGCCGGTTCAGGAAATCGAGTTTCGGATTGAGTTAATCCCTGGAGCAATGCCGGTTGCAAAGTCTCCCTATCGTTTAACACCTTCTGAATTGGAGGAGTTGTCAGGACAACTCAAGGAACTCTAGGATAAGGGTTTCATTCGACCAAGTTCATCGCCTTGGGGAGCACCGGTATTGTTCGTTAAGAAAAAGGACGGATCCTTTAGAATGTGTATTGACTATATAGAACTGAATAAGTTGACCATTAAGAACCGTTATCCACTCCCTAGGATAGACGACCTGTTCGATCAGCTTCAAGGATCGCAGTACTTCTCTAAGATAGACCTAAGGTCCGGTTACCATCAGCTAAGAGTGCATGAGGATGATATTCCAAAGACCACGTTTAGAACCCGTTATAGACATTTTGAGTTCACAGTAATGCCTTTTGGTTTGACTAACGCACCAGCGGTATTTATGGATCTGATGAACCGAGTGTGTAGGCCGTATCTAGACAAGTTTGTGATAGTGTTCATCGATGATATCTTGATTTACTCTAAGACTTGAGGGGAGCATGAGGAACATTTAGGATTAGTATTGGAACTGCTCAAGAAGGAGAGATTATATGCAAATTTTTCTAAGTGTGAATTCTGGTTGCGAGAAGTATAGTTTCTTGGGCATGTGATTAATGGTGATGGAATTCATGTAGACCCTAGTAAGATTGAGGCCGTTAAGAATTGGGAAGCCCCTAGAACTGCGTCTGAAGTTTGTTCATTCTTAGAATTGGCAGGGTATTATCGTAGATTCATTTAGAACTTTTCTATGGTAGCTAAACCACTTACTGTCTTGACTCAGAAAAGTAAGACCTTTGATTGGGGTGAGGAGCAGGAGAATGCGTTTCAAACTTTGAAGGATAAGTTGTGTAATGCACCTGTTCTAGCTCTCCCCGATGGACTGAAAGATTTTTTTAGTATATTGTGATGCGTCCGAATTAGGATTAGGTTTTGTGTTGATGCAAAGAAATAAGGTGATAGCTTATGCATCTAGGCAATTGAAAATCCATGAGAAGAATTACACCACCCATGATTTAGAACTGGGTGCGGTTGTGTTTGCACTTAAGATTTAGAGACATTATTTATATGGGACAAAGAGTGTCATATATATGAATCATAAGAGTCTTCAGCATATCTTTAGTCAGAAAGAGTTGAATATGCGACAGCGTCGCTGGATAGAGTTGTTTAGTGATTATGACTGTGAAATTCGCTACCACCCTGGTAAGGCGAATGTAGTAGCTGATGCACTAAGTAGGAAAAAGCAGATGAAACATAAGAGATTTAAAGCGATGAACATGACCCTTCAGTCGAGTATTAAGGATAGGATACTAGTGGTTCAGAAGGAGGCGTCTGATGAGTCTACAGGATTGCAGAGAGGAATAGATGAGATAATTAAGCTTAGGAGTGATGAAGCATTGTATTACCTGGATAGAATATAGGTTCCTTTGAAGGGTGATGTGAGAGCTGTTGGAGTATGCTCATGTCATAATAAATAATATACCGCTGGAAACATGTGAGCCTATGAGGTCACACACATATACACTGAGGTGCCACTGTATATATATCGTGTTTATTGTATTTAAGGTATATAAATAAACTACGTAACTCAGGATCAATATTGGGCTTATAATAACTAAGTCATGTACTTAGTTTATTGGACTGAGCAAACAAATGGCAAGCCCATTTGAGCCCATAATATGGCCGGCCTAGGATGTAAAAGAAAAGAGAATGAAAGCTCAAGGGGGTTAATGGTTAATTGGATCAGGATAACTACTAATTGATTTAGTCATTAGGAGTTACAAATCAATTAACCACTTACCAATTTAATTGGATCATGATAACTACTAATTGATTTAGTCATTATGAGTTACAAATCAATTAAATACTTACCAAGTTTTTCTTATCTCTCCCTTCTTATAAAAGGGACGACATAAAAATTAAACAAAATAAGAGTTATACGGTGAAGTGTAGTGTGGATATTCATAGAGGTATACGGTGAAGTGTAGCATCCAAGGTTATGGGTTTAAGGACTAGCATCTAAGAGGTATACGGTGAAGTGTGGTGTGGATATTCATAGAGGTGATCTACTTTGGTCACTTGGATAGACCGTGTATAAGAGAATGACGTTCGTTGATTCTACCGATTACGCTGCAAAGGTAATAATTGTTGTTTTTATTTTGATTGATCATATGACTATGGATTCGTTGATAGGTGCATGTTTCATTGCGTTTTATATTTGATTATATGATATTCATTTGATTTAGCACTGACAATGGTATCACGAGCCATCATATGATGTCATATGATCATCTTGTATGCGTAAAAATGGCTAAAAACGCGCGCTTTTAATGGAATCAAAAGGATAATTTTAAAACAGCCCCTAGGGCTTATTTTATGGAATTATTTCGACCCATATGGGGTCTTATGATCTGTGATTTTTGATCCCATAGCCATTTGTTATGCATATTTTAATTGGTTTGTTATCGGATACGTGTGAAAGGGCCCAAATCGCGCGTTTTGGAACCATTCTTGAATTGGTTTTAAATCAGCCCTTTGGGCATTATTTTCTGAATTAATATGGTTGTTATAAGGTCTTTACTATAGTACTAAGTGATCCTTAAGCCATTGGTTATACGTACAAATCGGGGTTTTAATTCTAGTTAATTTATTTCTTCGATTCGTTGGCTAACAATTTATTTCTTGTTAATTATTTTGTATCCATGGAAAATACTTACATGTTTGGCCATGGACTTAGCCAACACCTTGTTAACACATGATATTATGGTATTATTATGTTGTGTATGCAAATTCGATGAAAACCATGACCACTTGTGAATTGATTCGCTAGTTATTGCATTTAATTTTAGTTTTTGGGTTTGCCATTGTTTTGGCTTCTTTTGTATGCTTTTAATTTTTATTGTAGCCATTGTTTGGGAATTTTACAGTAGTTTGGATACGAATGGCACAAGAGTTAAAGGCATAAAGTCAAATTCAAAGTTGATGGAGTGACTTCCACAAAAAAATGGATTTCCCGGAGTTCTATAAGGAGTTAGAGGCTGAATTTTTTGGAGAAGGTGCAAATCTCATGGGGCTACAACTTCTTCAACTGGAGCTCAAATTGGGGAAGATTTCTTCTAGGAGTTTTAGACCCGTGAAGTCAGCTAAAATTTTATGGCAGTTTTGGGCATCAAGTTCATTTAGGGTTTCACTTAGTCTTAGAGCAAGTGGGAGCCCTCCTTGTGGTTGCATGGTTAACCCTTAGTTGACTTCTTGGTCCTTGTGATGGCTCACGCGACCAAGCATAGGTTTTTCATCGGTTGAGGCTTTGCATACTTATGGTTGTGTTTGTTTGTTTGCTTTTATATATGTTTGGAATGTATATAACTTGCAAATGTTTTTATAAAACTAAAAATAAAACACAAACCAATTTTAGAAACTAAATCTTTGATTTAGTTTAAAGTTTAAATATGATTTGAAACTAAACACTTGTTTTTATAAATAACACTAAATAAATGTTATGATTGTTATTTAATTTATTTATTGTTCAAACTAATATTTATTCCACCTAGGTTATATATTAATCATGAAAATGAACAACTTGACACACATAAATGATATAAAACAAGTATTAGACTTCTCGAAAAAGTGATTCGATTGATGGGATTCGGTATGATATTTATGAGATCGATGATATCGATGAGATTGATATTCAAATATTTCTTCTTAGAGCGTGGTTAAAAATAGTTTTTAATTTGTGCTATGAAGGATGAATGCATACTTCCTCGTACATAATTTTTGATCATGTATTTATCAAAACTTATACCCTTTACAAATTTAAGTCATGTCGTCTAATTGTTTGAGAACACTTGCATTTGCTCTTCACTATGCGTGAGACGTAGGTGAATTGTAACCCAAGGTGATTATTCTCTATGCGTGAGTCCTAGATATATTCTCACATGTTCTCGCATTGGATGACTTAATCGAGTTAAGCAGGTGAGACCTTGGCTCGAGGAAAGGATGGGACTAAACATGCCAGCTTGACATTGTTTCTCCGGTTACCAATGTCATGAGTCCTATATGGTCTAAGAATTGCACATGTTTTGCAATTGGTGAACGTCACCTACCTATTGAATCTATCATTGCTAGCAGATCAACTGATGTAATGGTGGAACCTCAATGAGGATCTTAGCCTTTTGTAAAATTAATTGTTTTATATTTTAAACAAGGGTAGTTAATTTTAAAAGGATAATTATCAAAACTACTAAATTGAACTTTGTAATTTCTATTAATGACATTTATGCAACACAAACCATAAACAAAAGTTTGTTTCCTTCCTTGTTAGGGAAGACAAACTAAGTCTTCTTTCCTTGTAAGAAAAAGACTTATTCCTATCCTTTCTACTTGTATGAGAAATCTATAATAGGAACACTTGAATTTTCCAATCCTAATCAAACTCAAAGCATACTTACTCGAGAAATCATTTCGTCTTATAAAAGTCTAAATGGTTAAGTACGGTTTCACATCTTATTTGGATGACTAGAGAACATGTATTCTATAGCCACTAAAATGATACATCTTGTAGCGTCAATAAATGGTATGAGTTTTAATAATTAGAAATGGAAATCTCAATAAATCGTGAAAAAGAAAAAGAAATTAATAGCATGTTTTCTGGTAGTTTTCCTTAACTCGATATTTTTCCTAAGATTCTACACACCCTTAAGGTAATGTAGAAGGAGGAATTGCATGCAAAACTTTCAAGTTAAATAATGGAATTAATGGCTAATCCATCATATATATAGTAGAACTTGATACACTTTTTAAAATATCTAAGTACATGTTTACTAGTCTGTAAGGCTCACATTAGTGATAATGTGCAGATATTCAAAGAGTAGAAAAGTAAATAAATTGCTACTTGCACTTCATTGGTATAGACACACATTTAATGTTATCTTATCCAGTGGGAGCAATGCATTTTACTACTGATATAGACACACATGTAATGTTGTCTAAATTCAGTGGGAGCTATGAGCTTATCACCTTGTAAGTGACCCATTTTATTTCTAGCTGGTCTTGAATTAATACATTACTTTTCACATATGAAGCATCATAATTTTATAAGAATCATTGCATATTATTCTATTAGATAACTTGTCGCTTTTCTAATGTCGTTGCCTAAAAGGTTATCTATACAATATTTTTGCATGATTGCTTATTAAACAATAAAGTTCTATATATACTTGTAATGCAAATGTGATTTAAGTTTGACTTAAATCATATCATATCTGTGACATTGTCATATTATTCATACAAACAAACGGAAGCGTGGTGGACTAATAACCCACTAGTCTCAAGATCGTAACCTGACTCATAATATGCTCACTTGTTTGTATAAATGCTTGATGTTGTGTCGTGCACAAGTAGGAGAAATCTTAATTGTGTGCATGGTAAAACACATAAAATTATTAGTAATGGTTTTTCTTAACTAGTATGGTAAGAAAGCTAATATTCTACTAGGACTTATACACCTCGATGTATGTCGCCCTACTTAGAACTAGTGTCAATAAATAATAAATACCTACTTCATCATATTCACTAAAAGGTTTAGCCAATATGATTGTGTCCTCTTGTAAAGACATCAATAAGAAGTATGTAATTAGCTTGAAAAGACTGTTGAATAATACTTTATTTAATATGCTTGTGACTTCTTATAAAGATATAAACATCAGGTCCTTGAACTGTTCAAAGACTTATAAAGTAAGCAATTGACTTGTCATGTCTCCTTGTCACGACATGTACATGAAGTCATTGAAGTGTTCAAAGACTTATAACGTAAAGTTAGTGATTAATGTGTTATGTCTTCTTGTTAAGACATGTACATAAAATCCTTGAAGTTCGCTAAGACTTCTACGTTAAAGCATGCAATTGGCTTGAAATTACTGTTAATGCCATTATGTTTGAACAAATTGGCAAGTATGTGAGCAAAAGGGTTTTAGGTTATCTAAGGAATTGTGATACTGTCTCATAATCCCATTACTCATAGAATACCACATCGCTATGGTATGTCTGATGTGTAAAATCAAACTCTATTGATATGGTTTGTTTTTTTGATAACTTCAGCTACCCTACCTCTAATCTTATCAAGGTTAACAAAATTGAGTAAAGCCACGTGTTTACTCAGTATGGTTCCAATCAAGAAGGTAACTATGACACCATCAGATTATGGAATGGGAAGACTCCCATTAAGTCTTAACTGAAGTTTTGAATTTGTTGAGATCACGTTAAGCGTGTTATTATCAAACTAGAGTCAAGAACTGTCAACCTACATTATACATCCCAAACGAGAATAATTTTATTGTTTCTCGACTTGCTGCGTATTTGGAGAAAGTCTCCTTTTACACGAAGCAAGTGGGAGCATCTATTTTTGGAGAAAAGTATATTCTTACACAACCTTCTGAATGCACTAGCTAACGACATAATAAATGATAAGATATAGTCCATGAAAGAAAATCATTTTTGGAATTTGATTGATCTTTCACCAATCAGTAAGACTGAGAAGTTAAATTGGTTCTTCCTAGGAGAAGACTAATATGGACATAAATGTACACACATTTAAACGCACGCCTTGTGATAAGGGTTTTACTTATACTCAAGCAATTGACTATGATTAAAGCTTCTTTTCCTTGCAAGCGTTAAATGAATAAAGATATTAATTACCATACTTGATTTTATGAATATGAAATATGGCAATTGGATGTCAAACCTCCTTCTTGAATGATTACCTTTGCGAGGACGTTATGTAATCAAAAGGGTTTATGAATCCAAGTTATCTTTAGAAAATGTGCAAGCTGTAAAATCCAAGTGGATTAGAGCATGCATCTAGGAGCTGGAATCTTAAGTTTAAATCAACAATTTGATTTTGATTGAAAAAAAATAGATCTCCTGAGTACACCTTAAAGCTAGTCGAAGCATTATGTCTTGTATTTCTTATATCTTATATGCTATCAACATATTGGAAATAATATTTCACCTTAGCTAGATTTTAATCCTTAGTTTGAAATAATATTTCCATCGATAAAATATAAGAAATAAAACATGTAACTTTGGAGCATACATTTACTAAGATAAACATACGCGATTAATAAGTCTAACACAGCATGACACATCATTGAGCAAGACTCAAGTTCTATCTCACCTGATGAGTTAAACACATGTTTAAAAATGTTTGGTTCAACTCAAGTTTTCATTATGTTTGTCATGATATGTATAAGACTAATTGTAGCACTTGCATGAATGCAAGATGAACCTACAACCATGGTAACTAAGTAAAAGTCATTAGACTACTATTGAAAGAACATTCTAAAAGGCCCGCAAAGGACTAAAGACATGTTCATCGTTTATGGATTTTTAATAAGGAGATTAGTGTTGAGGTTATATACTAATGCTTATTTTGATTGAGATGATTCTCAATCCTAGTCATAGTAGGATTTCATCATAACGATAATATTGTTGACTAGACATACTATATTGAAAGCATTGTTACACTATTCATTAAATAATAAGAATACTTTACAGTTTGGGAAGTTGTTAAGAAGACTATCTCATATAGGTGGTTTTACTTGCTTCAAACAACCTATGTAATGTATTGAGGCGATGCTAGTATTATTGTATTAGAACTTGAATGCGCATATACAAAATGACAATCATCGTATTATTCAAAAACTTCACTGCTTGTGAGTTTTGAAACAAGTATTCTTAAAGTTCACTCAGATGACAACTTAGTTGGTACTTTTATACAAAGTCAATGTCTTGTACCAAACATGTTTATCATGCTAGGAACATTGAACTTCGAACTGCTAGTAGTCTCATGTATATCTGTTTTTAGTATTTGGATAATGAAACGTTAAGCAGTTGTATTAAACAATGAATTGATATACCTAGTATGATCGTCTTCATTTATACAATTGTGTTCTATATTAGCATGTTTAATTCCATGAATAATTTATTTATTCTAAATCGTCCATTGTCAGTTGATGATACAGGAGTATCATTGAAATAAGGCAAATGTGAGTGTTTTGGT
>BQNB010209988.1:0-10301 GCA_026074375.1 Tanacetum coccineum
ATGCTTGAAGTTTCCTACATGCTTCAAGTAGGTCATCATTTGATTTCTCAGTTGATTCTTGGTAGGTGGTCTGTTCCTGATAGCTTCTGATCTTTGTTGAGCAAGGAATTTTCTTTGAGCAGCAATTGTGTCATGAAGGAACTTTGCTCTTTCTTCTATTGTAAATTGCTCTCTTTCTTCTTCTTGAAGCTTCTCAGCAAGAAGTCTATCTGCCTCAATTCTTGCCTTTATATCATCATAATTTCTTATGAGAGCTTCATTGGTAGCTTTTTCTTCAGCTATTCTGTTTCTTTCTTCTTCACCTTCCCACTCTTCTTGTATTTTCCTAGCCATCTCTTCATCACTTTCAAGCTGTTTAAACTTCTTCTCAGCTTCAGGAATACCATCAGATTCACTTTCAGATTCATCCTCCTCTTCTATTTTCTTCTTTCCTTTGTCTTTTGGATCAATTTTTGGAAGAGGCTTTAATGTCAGAAGTGATCTTGTAGAGGTAGGCCTAGGTCTGTCAGTTTCTTCAATATCCTTCAACTCTACACCTTTCTCCTTCTCTCTAGAAACTGCTTTGGCTTGACTCATGTTGAGAAGAACCTTAGCTATTGTTTCATCATCTCCAAATATTGTAGAAGTAGGTGTTTGAGTGGCTTGAGTAGTGCTTCCTTCTTCAGTATGATCTTCAGTACCTTTTCTTTGCTCATCAGTACTTTCAATTTGCTCATCGGTACCTTCAATTTGCTCATCGGTACCTTCAATTTGCCTGTCGGTACTAACTTTGGATCCGTCAGTACTAACTATTGGTCTGTCAGTACTAACTTTCTCCTTGTCAGTACTAACTTTCTCCTTGTCAGTACTAAGTACATCTTCAGTACTAAGTATAATTTCATCATTCTCCTTCTCTTCACCCACTATATCTCTTGTCCTCCCCACATCCTGAGCATTCTCTGTTTCCATATGATCAAGTGTATCCTCAGGAATCTCATCAAATAGAGGATCTCTTTGGACTGAAGGTTCACCTTTAGCAAACTTCCTCCCCTGTTTGGATACAGACTCTTTGTGCACCCATTGTTTCTTTGAGGATCTCTTTCTTGCCAATCTTTGCTTTAAGGAGACACTTTGCATCCATGCTCTGTGATGTTTGATTACAGGTTTAGCTTGCTTCTTGAGCTTTTTGATCTGAGCCTTCAAGTGTTGTATTTCTTTGGCTTGATCTGAAACCTGTGCATATAAAGAGAAACAAAGATCATAGACACTTTGGAGTGTCATTTCACCCTCATTCCCTAAAAGGGATTTATCACTCAATGAATGACCTCCAAGATTCCCACCAGAACTTTATGGAATAGAATCAGGAATGAGAGTAGAAGGTGAAGGTCTAGGGTATGGGTCAGTCTGTGGCTCAATAGGTACTTCACTAGTGTGAGTAGGAGATGAGTCAGTCTGTGGCTCAAAAGGTACTTCACTAGTGTGAGCAGGAGAGGGTGTAGGTTGTGCTTTAGATGGTCTTTCTGAAGGAGCACCCTCATCCTCAATTGGTTGTACCAACATTGAAGCAAATAAAGAGGTGACCTTCCTTGAGAAATGTTTACCCTTTTTAACCATGAATGAAAAGACCTTACCTGTTAAAGCATTTACAGGAAAATGATCTAAAGGTACAGGTACATTAGCTAGTTGTTTATCTAAAAAGATGGAAATAAAATGTGGGTACATGACAATCTTCTTTTTAGCATCTAAATCTCTAAGCATACCATCAAAAATTAACTTAGAAAAATTATACTTCTGATTAGATGTTAAACAAATGACAGCAGTGGCAATATTAGTAAGAATTTGATCCCAAGAGGTGCTTTTTGAACTAAGACAATGATTCATTGTATGAAATAAAAACCTCCATTGGGGGAAAAACAAAGCTTTGTTAAATGTCAACACTGTTAAATCCCTTTCATACCCCATAAGTTGTATATCATCAAATATAGCATGATTGGGTAATGAGTCTATCCCATTGGCATCATCGAAAAGAAGAACACTTCTTATTGATGCCTCAGAGATAGACACAGGCTTGCCAGCTAGTTTGGCAGTAATGTGCCTAACATTGTTGATTATTTTGGACTTAGCAGACATCCAAAATTGTTCAACAAATGTAGTAGAAACTACTAGACTTACAGTAAGAGCATGATGAATTGAACTTCGCGTAAGAAAATCAATGATCTCATGAAACTCTGCATTCCCTTCAGACTTCTCCAGATACGCGACCATGTTGTGCTTAGGACATGAATCAAGAACAGCCATTGTAGTCAAAAGTGTGATCGTCGTTAAGAGAGATATTAGGGCTTGTATATATGAGAGTATTGGAGAGAGATTGCGTAAGGAACTGTGCAATTGAGATGGGTTTATATAGGTTTAGGAGACCTAATTTCAAGGAAACCGTTTCAATTTACACTTTGTACCCTTGGCGGTATTTTTCTTCAACGTCTCTATAGCGGTACAAACTTTGCCCAGCGGTACTAACTTTGCACTGTCAGTACTAACTTCGTCCAACCAAAGAATGAACAATGTAGGTAACAGGAGTGCTTCAGTACCATCAATAACTCTTCTCAATGACTCTCTAAATCCTATCAAACCTCTAGAAATGCATCACCTATGGTTAACAAGTTTCTGCATACTTAACACTGCACACAATACTATACAACACATCATATTTCCTCCCTTTAACCAATGCAGCTTATGGATTTATCATCCCAATAGAAACAACCAAGAACTGGAACCTGCTAACATCAAATGCCTTAGGTTATAAGATCAGCTACATTGTCATACAAGTGTAGATTTTAGAGCACCTGGAAAAGTCTCATTTCTTCTCATAAGCATCTCTTATAAAGTGGTGCCTAATAGCAATATGCTTTGTTTTGGAATGATATACTGGATTCTTTACAATGCAAATGGTGCTTTCATTATCAATGTAGATCTTTGTGTTCATGAAGTTGAACCCATAGTCTAACATTTGATTTTGAATCCACAAAACTTACCCACGACAGCTTGCAGCACAACAGATTCGCCTCTGAATAGAAAGCCACAATGGTCTGCTTTTTGCATTTCTAAGAAATGAGTCTCCTGCCAAGAAATTGACAACCTCCTGTTGTGGATTTCCTGTCAAGATTTGCTCCAGCATAGTCACTATCAATAGGAATACCATGTACAAAAAAGGACACTCTATGATACCAAGACCCAGTTGGGTTTGCCCTTTAGATACCTAAAAAATTCACTTGACCATTAAATGAGAGGACTTTGGGAGTGGACCTAAAACCTAGAACAAGCACAGACTGCAAACATAATATCAGGCCTAGAAGCAGTCAAGTACATTAAAGAGCCAATCATGGACCTATAGAGATGGACATCCACATCACTGGCTTCCTCATCCTTGACTAAAGGCTTCTGAGTCTCAATAGGTGTACTAGCAGTCTTAACATTTGCAAAGTCAAACTTCTTCAGGATTTCTGCAACATACTTATCCTGACTAATAAAGATACCATCTGGTTTCTGTTTGACTTGTAATCCAAGAAAGAAAGTGAGCTCTCCCATTGAACTCATCTGAAATCTACTCTTCATTAATGCCTCAAATTCATCACACCAAGATTTCTTTGTAGACCCAAAGATGATATCATGTTTGTCCTTCTTTATGAAGAGAGTTTTGTCAATAGTTCCTCTTCTGTATCCATTCTTCAACAAGAAAGTAGATAAAGTAGCATACCAGGCTCTGGGAGCTTGATGTAACCCATAGAGAGCTTTTACCACTTTGTAGACCTTCTGAGGATATTTAGGATCTAGAAAACCTGGTGGTTGAGACACATATACCTCCTCATCAATTTTGCCATAAAGGAAGGCACTTTTCACATCCATTTGATAGACTATAAAGCCCATGTATGAGGCAAAGGCTAAAAAGATCCTTATGGCTTCAATCCTGGCCACAGGAGCAAAAACCTCATCATAGTCTATACCTTCCTCTTGCCTATGTCCCTGAGCAACTAACCTTGCTTTGTTTCTGACAACAACTCCTCTCTCATCCTTCTTATTTCGATAAACCCACTTTGTGCCAATAGCCTTCTTCCCAAAAGGCAGATCTACAAGTATCTAAACTTTCTGTATCTTGAACTGCAGCAATTCTTCTTGCATAGCATCAACCCAACTTTTATCTTCAAGTGCTTCTAAAATCTTCTTGGGTTCATTTTGAGACAGGAAACAAGCAAATAAACAATGCTGGAAGTCCTTATGATTATTTCTCCTTTGCTTTTGAACATAGCTAACAAAAGCATGGGCTCCAGAACTTTTATTCACTTTGCTTCTTGTTTGAACTGCTGAGGTTGGATCTCCTAGAATAAGAGCTGAAGGATGAGAAGAGATAATCCTTGATGTGGGAATAGGACTAACATTCACAACAGTTTCCAAGTTTGTGAAGTCAGCCACTGCACCCTCATCATCATAAGATGAACTAGTAAAAATACCATCAGTTGAATTTTGATAAATGTCCTCAAGTGGAGGTATTTTTGAATCATCTTGTTTAAGATTTGTTGGATCAGAAAGAGATAGTCCCTCATTAGGACTGGTGTGCTAACAGTATTAACTAAGTTAGTACTGCTAGCTTTAGCTGGTGTGCTAACAGTATTAACTAAGTTAGTACTGCTAGCTTTAGCTGGTGTGTTAACAGTACTAAAAATATTAGTACTGCTAGCCTTAGCAGCTCCTGCTTCTATAGCCTCCTTTTCTTGCCTTTGAAGTCTTTCAAGTTCATCCTAAAGACTTGTTCTTCCTCTCTTGGACCATCTCTCTTTTCATCTGTCTTTAAATCAGGAGTGATTGTGAAAAGAATAAGAAGGCCCATATTGGCAGTACAAAGCAGTCTTGAGCAGATTCATCCTCTTGATTCATAATCCCTTGCTTTAATAATATCTTCTGTACACTGCATTTTGCGGTTAGCTTCTTGTTGACTTGCAAGATGATTAGCTTGAAACTCTGATCTAACAGAGAATAATTCATAAATCAGTAAAATAATCAAGTCAAAAGCCAATTGTCTTTCCCTGCAACATTTTGGTTTGTTCTCATAAGAAAGTGATGTGGCATGTTTCTCAACCTTTTGTTTCTAAATTGTATACCGTAAAAGCCATGCTTTTGTAGAGAATACGCCAACTAAAAAATCCTTCATCCGATTTACCAGTCAAACTTGCCAGTGCTCAATGGTATTAAGAATGTCACAATGGCACCCATAGGACTAAATAACATATAATTGGTATTTTACCAGTTTAAAGTTCATAAGGTGTGTCTTATTATGAGGCTTTAGTCCACTAATACCATATTTAAAGAACATAACAAGCAGTACTAACGCTTCAGCCCCAAAAAGTGTTAGGTAAAAATGAATCTGCAAGCATGGTCCTAGCAGCCTCAATTAGGGTCCTGTTCTTTCTCTCAGCAACTCCATTTTGTTGTGGAGTTCTGGCATTACTGTATTCCCTCTTGATCCCCTTTGACCCACAGAATTCAATAACATCCCTGTTCTTAAATTCTGTACCATTATCACATCTAATAGTTTTAACTTTTTGATTCAATTGGTTCTCTATCTGTCTTATAAAGTCCTTAAGGATTGCACTAGTTTCATCCTTAGTTCTTAAGAAAAATACCCAACTAAACCTGCTAAAATCATCAGTGATAACTAGGCAATAGGTCTTATGGTTTAAACTCCTTACAGATGTAGGTCCAAACAAATCCATATGAAGAAGTTGTAAAGAGTGGCTAATAGAGCTTACTGTTTTGGCCTTACAGGAGGCCTTGTGTTGCTTTCCTTTCTGACAAGCAACACAAGTGTGGTCATTTTGAAAAATCTTTGAAGGTAAACCTCTTACAAGGTTTCCCTTTACAAGTTTGTTTAGGTTTTTGAAATTAACATGACCCAACCTCCTATGCCATTTGTTAGATTCATCAGTTGTAGCCTTTGCAATTAAACAAGCCAATCCTCCTGAAGGAACAATGTTCTCTAAATTGAAACTGTACATGTTGTTTTGTCTAGGGATTTTAAGTAATACTTGATTTTCATCAGGTAACTTAAACTCAGAAGACAAAACAAGACATTCAGAGTCAGTAAACAGAACCTTGTTCTTTTTGTCACACATTTGTGACACAGAAAAGAGATTGAAATGCTGAAGTTCTTTTACAAAGCATACATCCTCAAAATCTAACTTACCCGTTTTAATTTTTACCTTTACCAGTGATATAACCTTTACTACCTCCAAAAGCAACAGAGGCCCACCATTAAAATCTTAAATTCATCAAGGTAGGCCTTGTTTCCCAGTCAATGTGCCTGGAACAATCCACTATCAACAATTCTTATTACTTTAGAGCTCATATGTGGATAATCCTGCACATTAAAAGCAAGAGATTATTTCTCTTAGGGACCCCAAGCCTGTTTGATTCCTGCCTATGGATCCTTTGAAAGTATAACAATTTCTAAGACTGGATCCACCATTGTATTTGATCCACATGTAATCTTGTGGTCTCCAATTACAACATGCTGAGGGCTTAACAGCAGTTTCCTTTTTCCCCCAAAGTACTAACTGCAATATTTTTTATCCTTAGCAGCATTAACCTTTTGTTTTAAAAAATCTGTTCTAAGTACTGTTGGCTTTTTGAAAGGCCTTAAGGATGATGAATGAGTTTTGTAAAAAACATTTGCTGGTCTAACTCTATTCACAAAGGGATTAACAGTATTAACTTTCATGGCAGTACTAGTTAGTACTGTCTGTCTGTTAACATTTTGCGTAGCGGTACTAAAATTTTTAGTACCGCTAGTTCTAGCAGTATTAACTGGAATTACACCAGTTCTAGTTAGTACTGCTGAAGGACAAATTTGGTTTATGTTTATACACTCTTTGCACATTATTCCACATGTTTAACTCAGCTTTTTCTTGCCATCCTCTCTCTGGAAATCACAATCTCTAATTAAATGATTAAGACTACCACATACAAAACATGCTCTTAACAGTAACCCATGACCCAAATCTTTCTTGTCACTTTTAGGATATATATATTATGTGTGAAATGACTCTTAAACATTTCCTAGGATTTTTTACTTGCTTGTAGCAAAACTAGGTGTTCCTTGTTGTTTTGTTGGAATAGACACACACTCATCTTCACTATCTGATTCATACTCCTCAATGATAGGAGCATCAGACCAGACCTTAGGTTGACATTTTACATTAGATTCATTGACAACTGGTTCAGACACTAATTCAGAAGGTTCTTGGTTGCGGTAAAACAAATTCAATATACCAATAGTAATAATCTCGTAAGAATTCTTTCCAAAATACTTCTCAACCAAGAGAGAAAATATAAGGTAAGAAAATCTCAAAAAAAAAAACAAAATAAAACACAATTGGTATATTTTTATCCGGGTAAGTACTTAATCCTCGGGTCTGTCCCAACGAAATCGTGAATTGAGAATTTAGGAATGATTCGGATTCGAGTTTAGAATAGTAAAGAGATTTTTGAATTTTTGATTAAACTACAAAATATAATAGCATGAATTAAAAACAATGAAATAGCGCGAAATTTAAATGCACAAAACGAATTAAACGCGAGCTAAAACTGAAATTTAAAAAACTAAGCACAACTTTTAACAAATTTTATATCTAAAAATCACAAATTTAAAATGAAAATTTTAGGAAAAAGAATTAGAATTTTTTATGTATTTTTGAATTTTATTAATTTTTAAAGATTTAATTGAAATTAAACAAAAATAAAATTTTCTAAAATTTAGACAGGGTAGAATGTGAAAGATAGTAAACTACAGGGTAGGCGGGCGAATATTGAAAATTTTACACTATAGAGAAAACGGCCAACCCTAAACTTTAAGAAAAGTACCAAATAGACCCCGCGATATCAGCTTAATTTGCTTAATGAAAAAGTGAAATTTAGCAAAAACTCAAAACTACAAAGTTGGCAACCAGCTTATTCCCTACAACTTTAATAAAGACACTTTGAACTTTTGACTAAAGAATAAGCTGAAAAATAAGCAACTAGAATGCTGTCACAGAAAGTAGCTATTTGACAAGATTTTTGGATTTTTGCTTATTTTGAGCTTAAAACTTGATGAAAGCTAAAACTAAAAGATGCTTATTAATGCCTAAGATGTATACTAGAAGATTCTAAACTAATATTAGCTTGTTGTTAACAATTTAAGAAAGAAAACTAAGATGGAAAAATGCAAAGTTTTCTGAAACAGTTTTTTAGGCTTTTTTCAAATAAGCTAGAAGGCTTATTACTAAACTTTAGATGCTGAGATTTTGAAAATAGGCTATGCTATTGATTTTGAATTAACCTAGATAAAAGATTTTTCAATATTACAACTAGAATTAAAAATCTAAAGAACATACACTAGAATCTAATCTGCTGCTAACATGCTACTTTTGACAGGCAAAATAAGCTAGTTTAAGAACTTGGAACTGAAATTTAAGAGATTATACTTGTAAAACTAATGGAAGTTTACTAAAATACTTACTTCTAAACCCTAACTTTGAATGATGAATTCTCAAAAAATACTAGAATAATGCATAGCAACAACAGCTTTGACTGTTGTTGCTGATGCAATTGGCAATCATCTATAAAAGTGCAGGCTAAATTTCAACTGAGAACTCTTTAATCCTACTATCTAAATGTATCTAAGCTTATAACAACTAAATTTGAGTTCTAGAATGGCATAAATCTTTAAACACTAACTATACTTAATTCTCTAAAACTGCCCTGGTGCAAATACTAACTTTTTAAACTCTAAACTTTTTAATTCCACTCACTAACTACTAAAACCTTTGTAAAACTTTATAATATGCCTAAACTCAGCTATGTAAAGAATTTAGACATAATGCTTTTGACTTTAAAAGTCAAAAACAGTTTAAACCAAACACACCTTTAAGTGAAAACGCTTAAACTATAGTGAGCTTAAAACTGATTTAACAACTAATTCAACTGAAACTTTTTATCTACACATTCTAAATTTAACCTACTTAAGCTGTTTAAACTGTAAAAGTATTAGCTTATTAGGAGGAAACAAGCACTTACTCTACTAGCTTATACTAATAACAATGACAGAATTTAAGGAAATGAAACCTAATTGATCTAAACTAGAACAGCTTGAGGCAATTTAAAAACTCTTAACTACCTAAGCTATTTGAACAAGGAAAAACAAGAATATTGAAATAAGCTCAATGAATAAGCTATGTAAATGCTAAGAGGAAATTTAGAAAAAGTAAACCTGAATTATTGGAGTCTCAGCACTAGAGCCACTCTTGTAGAGTGAGTGGCTCAAAAACAAACACCTAATGGCTCCTAGCCTCTAAACCAAAAAGCATTAAGCTCATTAAGCTAAAAACAGCTTATTACTCCTTTTGAACCTCCAATTTGAAGATTATGAATTCAAGTGATCATTTTAAGATGTAAATGAGTCAAACTGATGTAATGAAAACTTAAACAACAACCTTTTACTAAAATTGAGCTTATTAGAATCAATAAGCTCAAACGAGCTTATTTAAATTTTGACAGTAGCAATAAAAAGAAACTCTTAACTTTTTTGATTAAAAACAAAGCAAATTACAACTTAAACTCAAATGAGTGAGTACAAGCTAAAGTAGCAAAGGTACAAAAGCTTAAAGCTGAAATTCAAAAAAAAACTTGAAAGAAAAAGCTTAAAATACGAAAAATTTAAGACTGAAAATAAAACTAGCTAACTAACTCTCTAAAATGATCCCTAAGCATCCTATTTATAGAGAATGGAAGAGAGGAGCCAGGATTTCTAGAATGGTCCTTTAAATCACAGCCTTTGATCTTTCTCGAGTTGATTGTGGCCGTTGGATTGGATTAGTGAGGTGTTCAATCCAATCATTGGATTACACGTGGGTGATTTTGATTGGAGAGGGTGTATGAGCAGGTTTGAATGCTTATAAAGGAGCGGGGAGGGAAAAATCACGATTTGGGTTGTGTGGTGTTTAGGCGGGAAAAACGGTTGCAGGTGGTTAGGGGGTTGCGAGTTAGGCGGGGTCTGTTTGAATGTTTGAAGTGCTGACACTTTTGGTCCTTGTCTACTTGTCCGCCCAAATGTAGTTATAAAGAAGTTTGGAGTTGTGCAAATTCAGTCCTTGTGTCTTTCTTTCTTTCTTTCTTCTTTATAAATCACTTTTCTCTTTTGGCAACTTTGGTCCTTTGATCTTTAATCTTCCAAATAAACCTTTAATCTTTAAAGACTTGTCATTAATGGCCCTTTGACTTGTAATTTGACTTTT
>BQNB010209990.1:0-10301 GCA_026074375.1 Tanacetum coccineum
TGTCTATGCAAGATAATAATGAAAATCTTGTCGAAAAATGGTGAAACACAACTCATTGGTATTCCGAACAATACGAGAACAACTAATACTGAACACTAGCATAAACATAAATCAATTCAATCACGATCACCATAAATTAAACCAACAAGATACCAATCACAAACTCGATCTAACACCTGCTAACGAAACTAATATAATGTAACCCAAGCTAGAACTCCAAACATAAGCATGTGAAACCCGAGAACCAAAATTTCTAACCCATACACGAACTTGAAACTCCAACGAACATAAACCGATCAAAACAAAAACCTATACACGAACAGAAACTCACGCACGAACAACAACTCGAACTAAACTCGTATTTAAGGATTTAGTATCGTAAGATGTACACTCAAGACTCAACTCACACAAACTCACTTTGGAGTATCATGGATGAATTTTCATCCAGTGCCTCATTTACATGTTCTTGTTCACCCTAAAAGACGACAACGTCGGTAGAGGTGGTCCGCGAGAGTCACGAGGCCTAGAGTCACGGTGTTGTTGCTAGTACTCTCGGCTAAGAGAACCGTTAGGGCGAAGGTGTGGTGTATGATATTGAGGGACTTGGCTTGTTACCGGTCTTTGAGCGAGTGGTGGAAGGAGGAACGGTTGTGTTCACCATGATGAAATGTAAGTTGTACGAACTTGATGTTGATGATGGTTTTCAACATTTATATAAATGTTTCATTTGCTTTGTTATAAACTGAGATGAAATATATAGTGGTATTATGGGAATAAATGTTTGTTTGTTGTTGCAACATGAGTGAATTGCATATAAATGGGAATGGACGATGGTAGTGCAAGAATAAAATTAGGAGACGTGCTAATGGGATGGTGATAATGCATGAATAAAAGAAATAGGAGAAGATGTTGGGTTATATTTTGATGTGATTTTAATAATAGTGATAATTGCATTGTATGCTGGCACCTGGCAATGGGCGAGTGATGAGGTGTAAATCTATTTAATATTCTGTTTTGATAAGTTGTTCGTGAACGTGGTTTGCCAATGATGCAAACACATAGATATCCCAAGTGTCAAGTTGCTAAATTTTAACATAATGACACTTGCACATGCCAAGAATAGACATACTTTTTTATTAACATAAGTTAGGTTTGCAAGTATGTGTGACACTAACAAGTTTAAAATGAATTAACCTTATCCTTGACGTTAGATAAAATCGTAAGTCGAAGTACGCTCGAGAACAGGTGCGGGTATAAGCTAAAAACGCTAAACGTGCAAATTTTATATAAACACGGAAAATAAATTTACGACATATAAAATATATACGTAAGATGATAAAAATGCATAAAACATGTAGACTAAACCTAGTATAGAGTCAGGTTCATATTTAACATATGAGATTACCACTACGAGAGAACTTATCCGTACCCGTAAAAAAATTTTATGCAAAATTAAAATAAATAGTAAAAGTACGAGGTTAAATAATAACCCAAAAATTAGGGATTGCTATAGAAATGAAATGACTAATTCGCTGACTTCTAGCATCTCACACATATATAATATCATGTAAATTACTTAACCACAAAATTTAAATCACGTATCAATTAATCAGGTAAACACTAACGGTTAACTAATCTGCTTTAGTGACGGTTGTCACAGTATCCCAGCGTTAGAGAAATTTCGTCTCGAAATTTAGCTAGTATTATCACTACATGCTCGCTCACTAAACAATGCGGATACTTAGTCTTCACATGATCATCTCGTTCCCAAGTGAATTCGGGTCCTAGCTTTGAGTTCCAATGAACTTTGACAATTGCAATTCTACTACGCTTCAAACTCTTAACTTCTTGATCCATAATTTTGACAGGTTCCTCAACAAAGCGAGGTTTTGTCTACTTAATCTCTTTAATATGGCACCATGGCAATTTTGCATAAGCCAAGCACTTCTTCAGGTTTGATATGTGGAATGTGTCATGTATATTCTTGCGGTAATTTTAGTCGATAAGCTACAAGACCGATCATCTCACTGATCTCAAATGGTCCTACATACCTTGGTGCTAACTTGCCCTTTTTACCAAATCGTACTACATTTTTCCAAGGTGACACTTTCAACAATACTTGGTCACCAACACTGAATTCCAATGGCTTACGTCTATTGTCAGCATAGCTCTTTTGGCGATCTCTTTCCGCTTTGAGCATTTCCTTAATCTGTACCACTTTTTATAGTTATTCATGTACCATTTCAGGAATAATCACCGCACTCTCTCGAGTTCAGCCCAAGAACAGTGATCTACATTTTCTTCCATATAAATGCCCTCAAATGGAGCACATCGAAACTAAGAGGATAGTAACTGTTTGTTATAGGGAAAACTCTCTAAAGGGAAGATGAGTATCCAACTACCATCCAAAATCAATCACACACCTCTAAGCATTCTCTAAAGTCTGATAAGTAACGTTTACTTTGCCCCCCCCCCCCCCCACCCCCCCCCCCCCCCCACACACCCCCCCCTCCCCCCTCCCCCCCCCCCCCCCCCCCCGCCCCCCCCCCCCCCCCCCCCCCCCCCCCCCCCCCCCCCCCACCACCCCCCCCCCCCCACCCCCCACCCCCCCCCCACCCACCTACCCCCCCCCCAACCCCCCCCCCCCCCTCCCCCCCCCACCCCACACCCCCCCCCCCCCCTCCCACCCCCCCCCACACCCACACACCCCCCCCCCCCCCACCCCCCCCCCCCCCATCACCCCCCCACCCACCCCCCCCCCCCCCCCATCAGTCGGAGAATGATAGGCCGTACTCATATCAATCGCGTTCCTAATAGCTTTCTGTAACATTTTTCAAAACTCGCGAAGTAATCGCCCATCACGATCAGAATGATGAACGCAGGCAACTCCATGCTTGCTACTTATCACCATTCCATATGTAAAGTCTTGCTATCTTCTCCATATTATAAGTCTCATGATAGTTAGCAAATAGGCTACTAGTTAGTCCCTATCGACTATCACCAGTATTCTCCGGTTGTACAACAAACCAGAAGGTCTTTGATGTTCAGCCTTCACCTTGGAACAAGTCAGGCACTTGCTAACATAGATAGCTATATCCTTCTTCATACCTGGCCACCAGTACATATCTTTGAGGTCATAGTACATCTTATCCGCTCTTGGATGAACAGAGTATCTCGATGCATGATCCTCTTCCAAAATTAATGTCCTTACACTTCCTACCAATGGAATCCAAATTCGGTTCATAAAGTATAAACCGTCATCTTCCCTTCATTACCATTTGTTGGTCCAGGCCACGCACCTTTTGCTGACGCCGTTCTCTACCTGGAGACGCCTCCATCAGGTGCTTCAAATATCTAATCCTTCAACACTCAATTTGAATAGGTCATAACATAGCTTGTACTCCGTCTGTTTTCACCCTTTGCTTCCACCCCACTCAACGCGTCGCTACTACCTTCGCCTTCATGATGTGCTAATAATTCTCCATCATATCACAAACGAACCAATCCATCGCCTCTGACACATATTTAACTCCTTTTGATCAAAGATATGTTGAAGACTCTTATGATTTGTATAAATAATAATCTTCGTCCTATACAAATACTGCCTCCAGTTCTTGAGAGCAAAAACCACCGCACCCAGTTCTAAATTATGAGTGGTGTAGTTCTTCTCATGAATATTCAGTTGTCGGGATGCATATGCACTTACCTTACCCCTTTACATAAGCACACACCCAAACCCTTGGTTTGAAGCGTCACAATATACCATAAAGTCATCCGGTCCATCAGGAAGTGTAAAAATTGATGCATTACACAAGTTATCCTTCAATGTCTAAAAAGCTTCTTCTTGTTTAGCTCTCCACTCGTACTTCCTATTCTATTGTGTTAGTGAAGTGAGAGGTTTGGCAATCTTAGAAAAATTTGTGATGAAACGTCAGTAGGAACTGGCCAATCCTAAGAAAGACTGATGCGTAAGATAGTTTTGAATAATTAATTGCCAAGTTTTAAATTTATAAAACTCGTCTACCAATACACGCAAGGACGGGCTGAGAACCCGGTCATATGTAGTGCAGTAGTTGGTAAATCCGAGGTCGTCCCAAGATCTAAGGTTACTAGTTCTAATTTAATTTTGTCACGTTTAGAAAAATGGTTTTAAGTTGAATTTTAAAAAAATAAAGAAAAGTAAATGCGAGAAGTAAATCGATTTGAAAGCAGTAGGGAGAAAGGCGTGATAACCTAGTTATTTCATTACCAATGCTATGTTGTTTATTTATTGTGCAATGTCTAAGTATCATTTTATTAGTGTCTATATCAATTTGACCCAAATTTGGGGCAAAAAAAAAAAAAATATTTTTTATTGAGTCTATTCTATACTTACTCTGGCGATCTCGAATCCCCTGCATGTCACAAGTTAGGCATCCAAGCTTGCAGTGATTAATCCCTAACTATCCTAAAGATCTGTCTATAACCTAGATAGATTATAAACCCTCTCTGAAAGAGTTCTTGTGCTTTTTAAGTGTTTAATGTGATGAAGTCGGTAATTGGGTAAATTCCTACACTAGGGATAGATTCCAACCTACCCTAGTACCCTGCTAATCATATGTTCAACGGGTAAGAATAATAACAGAACTAACAGGATCCAAATCACCCTCAACACTACCAAAACCCAAGGATCAATGACAGACTAATAGGATATCTAATAAAGCAATAAATTAGACAGGAAATATTTAACAAAGCAATTGTAAATTCATAACTAGGCTAGCACTTAAAGTGCTTAGCCACTCATAGCAACAGTAAGATAAGAAATAAATGAAGAGATCTTGGATTAATAAATCATAATTCTTACAAACGGTGTTTATGAATGATTAATGCTAAAAATAAGTAAAGTGATCCTCCCTTAGACTGCTTGGTGGAATGCTATGTCTTCTAGAGGCCTTGTTCGCTTCTTGGTATTGTGTTATGAAGTGGTGAAGTGAATGATGCTGATTGAGACACTGTCTAACCCTCTTTTAAAGTAGCACTATGTTACGGCGTAACCATTATGAAGGTGTTACGTCGTAACCATGATGAGTTGGACTTCCCTTTTACAGGCTTAATTCTTGTTACGACGTAATGATGACGAAGCTTTTATGCCGTAAAGGTAGTGCTGACTCATTTCTTCATTAATCATAGTTACGGCGTAATCCCTTCGGGGTTGTTACGCCGTAACTAGCCTTGAACTCTTTACTTGAATGATTTCCACGTCCAAATCCTGCGTCTTTTGATCAAATGATCGCATTACTCCTGAAAACTAAATATAAGCAATTAAGTAATGTTTTCAGACATTTATAACATAATTATAAGCATTTTTATAGGGAATTTGATACTAAAAAGTATTAACTATTTGATGTTATCAAATATCTCCCCACTTAACTCTACTTGCCCTCAAGTAGAATTGTTAGAATAATTTATAAAAATATTTCCTCAATTAACATCGTGAAATGAATCGTATTCTTACTTAGCTAAAAACATCAAGCCCAACCACCTTACAAAAAGGATCGAAAACACTCACTCATCCATACTAATCTAAGTGTTTCATTTCAAGGTGATCACTTAATTGCACAGTCATAACATGTATCCTATCATAAGCTTGGAAAGTACACAAAAGCTAGAATTAGGGTCTAAACAGTCTTAAAGGCAACATGGGTGATACACGGGTTTAACAGGGTGAATCATCCTGCAATCTTTTACTAAAAGTGTTACAGCAACAAGGGAGACAAACCATATATACACATCTATAACGATGGAATAGACATACATGATTGCAATCAATTCTCCCATTCGAGTAAAACCAATGGTTAAGACAGAGAATGATATAAGGTAGGATAAGACATGGGATACACATTAATTTTTGTTAAAATAAAAACACAAAACAAATAGTCTAAATAAACTAAGGTTGTCACAACTAGCTACTAGTCCATATATAAGTCCAAGTATCAAAGTCCTGAAATTTTTGATCTTTAATATGGGCTAACTAGCTCCAATCTTCATAATCATTAAGATGGCTTATAGTTTGCACCAACTTTACACTTTTAGCACACAGATGGCGTTTATTGTTCAACCGAATCTTTATATTTAGAACAGATAAATGCTACAGGAGTTTATATCTTTTTATTATTGCCCCTGCAACATTTGATACAATACACACATCCCCCCACTTGAGATGAACAATATCAAAAGTGATGATTCAGGGAGGTCTTTATAGATCATTAATGATAGGTCTTCCACGAATGCACAAAATTTCTGAACCCATTTCCCCGAACCATGAACTTAAGTAGCCAAATATTTCAACATAAAGAAAATAAAGACTACAGGGTTGGCTAAGGCGAAATGGTGTAACGAAACATAAACATATTGGGTTTAAACAGGGATTGGCTTAACAAGGTGATCTAGGGGTATCTTGCACTGAAATTGAGTGCAACAAAGGGTTTTACACGGGGAGGTCGACAAGTCAGTGTGACAAGTCGATAAACACACATATATAGGCTTTTTGGGTGATTTCCTAAGATGTTTCCTTCTTGAACTATCTATTCTAACTAATCAATTAGGTCTCGAAAAGATGTACATGCCAAGTTCTAAAGTCTACAATACTATCGACACACTCATATATTTGGTGGATTTATGTATAATAGATGAAAATGGAATAATAGGCTTAACCTCACCAATTGAATTAAAGGATAATAGTGCACTCGGCAAAGATTAATTCTAGTTTATTAGGAAAAACATGTCAATTTTTTTAAAATTGGCATAATTTTTCAAAGAAAACTAGAAAATCGAAGGCAAATATAGGTCAAGTGGTAATTCTACTCTCACCCCCACTTGGTTTGTACAATGTCCCTATTGTTCAATTAAGGAAATGAAATTAACAGAATAAGAGTAGAATTAAAACAAAAGACTCCCCTGAGCATTGCTTTCCACTTTGAATGATTATTGCAAGAGATAAATTCTTGCAAAGCTCTTATTCAGCAACCTCGTATCCCCTGGAATCACTAGACAACAAAAGGCATTAAACGTTCAAAAAATAAATATACAATAAGACCTAACTCACTTTCGTAGGAATCACGGTTGTATTTAGTATATGCAACAAGCCTTTTAAACCACTTGGTGGCCTAAGTGAACGAGTGAAGTCTTGTGAGGGTTTCTAGAGAACATACCCAAAAGTTCATTTAGTTATACAAGGTTTTGAAAAAGTGTCAAACTAATTTCAGGTTTTAAAAAAGGGGTTACGGCGTAATCCTGGTTTGGTTACGCCGTAATCATGTGGTTGTTAAATTTGAAAATTTGAATTAAGAAAGGTTACGGCGTAACTCAGACAGGAGATTACGCCGTAAATACATCTGTTACGGCGTAACCAAGGTGGTTACGCCTACACAGGAACCTATTTACCACATGACAACGAGTCGAGGAGACCTCAAATTCTAATTCCTTGCATTAAGAACCTACAAAATCAAGTGAAAAACCAAACAAACCAAATAAAACTCAAAATCCCTAAATGAAATTCATTAATAAAAGATGGGTTGTCTCCTGATGAGCACTTTTGTTTATTAATGAGTCTTTAAGTTAGACTCATACTAACTCTACGTTTTCCTAATAATTCTTCCTTCTTCGTGCATCTCCTTCCTGATCATTCCCATAAATCTCGAGCCATTAACTCTTCCTAATGGTAGGGCGTCATCTAACTGTTTAGTTATACACACGAAACTCTTTCCATTCTTGAAAGAGTATTGTTTGACTTTAAAGGTTTCACTTTTGACAAACGGTGGTTTGTAGTCTGTTTTCTCGATACCACTTTCCTATTGCTCTTCTTCCTCGAACCTTTCATCGTGCCATGAGTATGCTGTATCATGAAACTTTTCACATTTCTCCTACACATCATCCAGGGCATACCTTTTCCTTCCTACCCTTAAATCATATTCGTTTGCCAACTATTCAATTTCATTATCAAACTCTTCCTTGTATTCATCAAACTTCTTTATATGGAGTCGTCCCGTTTTTTCCAAAGTCAGCTTCAAACCATCAAAACTATCTATTACCATTGATGACATTAAAATAACGTCATTTATAACATCAATTTATCCTATTTGTTTATCCACTTATATATAATTATTGCATGACTTTGGTACATTAATTGCTTTAAAGTTTATAATATGCGTAATTACGGTGTGTTTTGAAGACATGCTAAAAGGGCATTTTTTTGAGCTAAAACGAAGGACATTTGAAGATTGCTAAATTCTGGACTACCATACGCGTATTCAGCCAAAGAGATGCGACGTATCAGCGCCTAGATCCTTTATAAGAAGGCGGTTTGACCAGAATTCCAATACGGTGTATCACTCTACTTTCCATAGCCGTATTAGCTAGTATTTACTTATTCGAATGATACATTAATTAAAGGTAAATTGGGAATGATATAACTGATTGATTGAGAACGTAGCGTGCACTCCAAGGAATCCAGCCCTATACGCCGTATTGACCTTACCCAATATGGCGTATCGAGTCTTTTTCAGACATTATAAATAGAAGACTCAAAAAAGAGTTTTCAGTGTGCAATATCATATTCCTTATACCATACTCACAAAAGATGAATTTCTAAAAGAAAAGAAGAGCCATTAAGGTCAAGCATCGATCATGAATCCATAGAAGACATCGTGTAATTTTTACTCTCTTAATCATTTGATTTTAATTGTTTGATTACGCTTGTATAATTACAATGATTGTAGGCTAATACCCTCATGTATTAGCCATCTTAATGATAGTTCAATATTTGGTTTGTTTTAAAAATCGATTTCTTAATTAATTGTTGATTGTTTAATTATGTTTATCACTAATTAATACTTGTCGATGTGCTTGAATATGCAACCTATCATTCAATTGGGTCTAGTGATACCTAAAAGTAATCTAGATACTAGGATAGCTCTCCATATCGTGTTTTATATTATTGGACTAATAGGATCACAAATAACGTTCTATCTTTACCTTTGAATTAGGAGCTTAGTTAGACCGGTAGGTGACCCGTAATGTTTCAACAATTATTTATGTTTTCTTAATTAATTGGTAAAGACTCAAATAGTGGACTACCAATATATAAAACACCGTCAAGCAATAAGTAGGTAAAGTCCCGATAGGCTAGGGTTTTAACAGGATCACCACTGCTTGGATTCCCTAAGATAGATTAGAATTAAACTAAAGGATGCCTTAAGCGGATGCGTTAATTATGGCAGGATTAATGTTCTTAGGTCTTAGGATGATGTCCTGCCTAAGTATTAAGAATGATATGCCGCTTCGAGATAAGTAAATCAATGCACTAAAACAAACAAACTAACACTGAACTAGATTTAATATGGCTAATACAGTTTTCTATCATTTGGCTTGTACCGCTTTTCTATCGTCTGATTTTCTTCTTTTGCATTTCTTTATTATTGGAATTGTTATTTGTTACACTAAACTGTGCAGTCTCTCAGGCTAAAAAACCCCTATATCTATTAGAAGCGTATATAGCATAGGTTTAATAAGTAATTAGAATTAACATAACTAGAGTAATTAATATACTGATAGAATATAAGGTTAACAGCCTCGCTCTTAGTATTCGACACCCTACTTATCATGAAACTCCACACGATCGGGTACACTGCTCGTTAAAGTGTTGTTTTAGGATAAGTCGGCTAAATATAAAGTTAAAACTTGGTAATTAATAAATTGACCCTACACGACAGCACATCAAGTTTTTGGCGCCATTACCGGGGAGTGAAGTTGTTTAATTCTTATTTATTAGTGTTTTAGTTTAGTTTATATTGCATATTTGTGTGCTTGTTTGCGTGTTTAAATTCCTGCATTGTATATTTTGCATATTGTGTGTTTATGTGCATTGTTATAGCCTGCTGTAACATTCTGATTCGAATACTCAATACGGCGTATTCATCTTCTTGGATACGGTGTATAAATTTTTTCTAAACCAATACAACGTATTCGACTCTTTTATCAATACGGCATACTCAGATTTTCTTCGTAGCAAATTAATTACAGGTAATGGACGAACCCAACATCACGATGGAAGAGTACATCCAGCTTATGGCTGATAAGGCTCGAGGGCGTGATCAGACATTTAATTGGGAAACTGCTACGTACGGTGAGGTATATTATGAAGATCTTGATTCTTTCACAGATGTTGAAACATGATTCCCAGCTATCATCTACAATGATGCATCGACATCAAATCAGAATGTTTCTTCCGAACCCACTATAAGTATTTACAATGCAATTAAATC